>JAOSBP010000003.1:28610703-28628349 GCA_027563825.1 Erythroxylum mucronatum
GTCTTGCACCCAACAAAATCCTGAGGTCTCGAGTTCGAGCCCCAGACACTCACTGAGGTAAACGGTTGTAGTTCAACTCGCTGAATCAAAAGGGACAAAACCTAAACTGGTGCGGGCCCACCCAAACTACCTTATATACGAGGTGAAAACTAGGGTTAGGTCTTTACGTAGACTCCTACTTCTGCATGGAAAGTTTTCTCCTACTAATGGGCTTTGGAAAATATGAATCGAGCTTGAGCTTGACGTCTGGGATGAATGGACCGATCGATCCACGGGTCATTGTGACTGAACCCAGACCCAACACGACTGACCTGACCAGTTGTTATCACGTGAAGTATAAAGGATGGATTCTTAATTTTATTTATAGCCTTCATTAAAATTCACATGTGAAAGTACTATTCCTTGCCTTATAAAAAGTAAGAAATAATAAAAAGGTTACTATATTTGGGAAATGGCAGAGCTAGGCTATATGTACATAGACCTAACCTAACTAACCCCTACTACGTTGTTGTAGTTGCTAGGCTTTTTCCTTGTTCCGTTACTGAAAAACGCCAAAACGACGAAAAAAGAGTCATTCATGGTCAAATTGTGTGTGGAGAAAAAGGTTTTGATTGCAACTAGGTATCCTTTGCAGACCGTGGCCCACATGTAACACATTTAATAATATGTTAACAAATAATGTGTAATTACTAATTTATTATTCAAAATATGGGGAAAAAAACATGGGTCATAATCTTAATCCTAAGAATCACACAAATTTAAGTGTCAAGAGTATCAAAATTATAAACAACAATAATTCAGTAAAAAATATGCTAAAACGAAAGTTTTAAAGGTCTAATAGTACGTAGTCTTAACTCTCAAGAGGTGTGACTCGATAGTTGAGAGCAGAACTTGACTTCAGTTAGGTCTCAGGTTCGATTCCATGCTAGCTCCTCTTATAAGAGCTTGGGACAGCCGGAGTTTTACCTGTACGTGGAGAACTAGTTGGGTCCTTAATGATGACGTGAGCCCGCTTGGTCCTCCTGTGGGATGGTGCGCCAGTTGGACCCTCGAAGAGGTATGCCGACTTGGACCGCCTATAAGGTTTCCTCGAATAAAAAAAACGTAATCTTACTCCTAACTAGTAGAAAAATAATTTCTGAATAACCCATGTGAAAAATATGTTAATGATAAACAAGGTCAATAATAATAATAAACGTAAGCACTACGTATTAAAAAGTAAATATAAGAGAAAAATGTTACAAGACCTATGAGAACGACAAGTGTATTTTAGTACATCAATTTTTATTTATTTAGGGTTATACTTTTGATAAATTCCAGCAATATCATATCATTTTTTGTTATCTCTCTATGATAAGGTAAATTAAATTTGATTTTAATTAACCTAATGTTATAAGATAACTTGCATGGCATGCATGGTATTGGCATAGACTATATAATATAATATATTACATAGGGTAGGCGAATGGGGAATGGAATGTCAATGTGACAACCCACGTGATCCTCTCAGATTTCATCAGACTACTTATTCTTCGCCACCAAGACTTTAATTTATATCCCAATAATAATGTTGTCATAATCACATGCTCTGCACCCAACGCACTTTATGATGTGGATGAAAGGTTATCGAAACGCCCCTCAAATCTTTTGTCCTAAAAGTGGTGTAGCTACTCTGTGTCAATGCATCTCACTTATCTATTTGTGTGTCTCAATGCATCCCACTCGTTCATTTGTGTGGGAAACGCCTTTCAAATATTTTCTCCTAAAAATGATGTACCTATTCTGTCCAAACGCATTCCACCTCCACACAAATAGATGGGTGGGATGTATGCACAAATGAATAGGTAGAATGTATTGAGACAGAATAGGTACACCATTTTTGGGACAGATAATCAATCCCCATCGAAACAAGGTTTTGTTTTGGTCTAGAAGAATCTCTTAAAGTTTCATAATATAAGCAATTTTTTATATTTTAAAAAAAATTATTTTAGAGAGTATGTTCAATATTAGCCACATATAGATGTAGGTAGGAACATATTTATTTCAATGTGCTTCAAAGAAATAGGTAGCTCATAAGCTACGTTGAAACAAATAGAACAAGTACACAATGGGCCAAAATAAGTGTACTTTTTCCTTAGGGTGGGTCTTCAGCCATGTGATACTTAATTTTGTTCACATATTTATATATACTTTACGTAAATATGTGGATGAGATTTAGTACCTATTTAGATGTGCTTATATCAGTAGAGCTTTTGTCAGTAGAACTTATCTGAGAAGAGCTTTTATAGGGAATTAGTTGACAGTTTGGCTTTCATTTATAAAAGAGGTTTTTTGAAAGAGCTTCATACAATAGACTATTTGGTAATATAAAAATAAAAAACACTTTTAATTTTAACTATATTTTATTTTGTAATAAAAATTATTTATGCATATAAAAATTATTTAAAATATATTAAACAATATGCAATTATTATATAATTTCAAACCATATGAAACATAAATAAAAATATATCTAGCCAAATCTTTTATATGAATTATAACATAAGTAAAACTAATATAAAAAATAAATACTAAAATATATATAAAAATCAAATAATATTATATAAATATCAAAATAAATTTGAAGAAGCGTTTGTGAGTATTGTGAGAATTATGTGTAAAACATAAGGGCAAAAGGAACTAAAAAATAGGCTTATTAATTGATCTGAAAAACCTATCTGAAAAAGTGTTTTTTTGAGAAGCTTCAAATTTGAGATTCTTAAAAAACTGTATTTTAGTTGCCAAAAAAGTTATACCTACTAAAAAAGTACTTTTTTATTTTACAGCTAAACATTTGTTTAAAAAAATGCATTTGTGATAAAAAAAAGTGCTTATTCATCCTCCAAAAACTCAACCAAACAGGCACTTAATGAAACAAGGTAGGAATTGATTAATCGGAACAATATATCTGTTATGTTAATTAATAGAACAAACTATTCTAAGTAATCTTCCAATTCTAAGAGATTATAAATCCAAACTTATTAAAACAATAACCACTCATAAAAGTGCTAAAAAATATACCGAAGGAATTGATACAAACCCGAAAGATAAATGTTATAAATTTTATGATTATAAAAACGGTTAATTTAATTATAAAAATCTCAAAATTTACTTAATTTTATTGAACTTTTAAACAAGTATTAAAATGTAAAAAATAACTTGATATTAAATTAAATTAATTATAAAATAAAAATATATAACAGTGTATAAAATACTAATCTAAAGTGATTTGTCAGTATTTTTGCTAAAATTATAAAATAGCGTATAAAATACTAATATTAAAAAGAAATAACAAACTAACGTAACAAATAAAACAATAAGTACAGAGGGGGCCAAAGTGAACGTACGAGTTGTATTGATGACTTTTGGGAAGAGGAAGTTGGAGCGGCTGCAGAGACGGTGGCGGTGGTGGCGGTGGCGGTGGTTGGTGGGGATGAATGTGTGGAGGCAGGCACATTGTTGTGTCAGGTTGAAACTCCGAAATTCACAATGCCTCTCAGCCCAGGCACGACCCCCTGCTTTTTCTGTCCCTAATGTGCAATACCCTCATAAGTCACACCCCAACATTAAAACCTCTAGTACTCTATTGTACTAACTCTGTCTCCCAAGAACCACTAAACAACAAACCAACACTTACTCGTTTATTTTTTTTATCAAAGAGTATATCATTGCCATTTATTTATTTATTTTTGTACCTAGATATTTTTTTAGCTCTTTATGGCACATTTGCACATAAGTTAAAATAACCTCTCAATTTTATAAAGATAAGACTGCATATTATCAAACCTCCTTAAATTTCATATTTGTGCAAGGTTCAATTGAATGTAATAGTAATGATGACTAGTAAAACATTGTCATATTTGTAGCAAAATATCAAAAAAATATTAAAAAACCGTTTTAATTTTTAAAGGGTAAAATAAGTATATTTCTTTCAAAACTTTTTATAAAAATTCTAATTTTTAAAATTTTGAAAAATTCCTTCTATTTTTATATTTTTAATAAAAATATGAAATATAAACGTTCATTAAAAAATGACGAAATCCATATGACTTGAATATTACATTAGTATTAATTAAATACTACTTAATTGACGATTAAGTGTAATTTTATTAGCGCGCGCGCACACACACACACACATATATATATATGGAAACAACCTATATACTAATTAGAGGTAAGGTTATGTACTATTGAACTTATCCTGCATTTCAGTGAAATTTTTACTGAATTGTTATTGTTGTTATTGTTTTGAAGTTAAAACGAACTAATTAAATCTAACATAAAATAATTTTTTATAATTATCTTTAATTATTAATTTAAGTATAGTTTAATTGATTGATGTCAAATTTAAGATTTGAATTGAGTTACGATATTAGTAATATTTGATTACTCTATGTTTAATGTATTTCCTTGTTATTTTTTAACTAAAATTTAAGAGGTTTTTTAAAACATAAATAATTAGTAAAATTTTGGGATAATTTTAAAGATTATGATATTAACTTTAATATCACAACTTAATAATTGTTGCATAAAAATTTATTAATTATAACTAAATTAAGGTAAAACAATAAGACCGAATTCAGAAATTGAGACCAAATCACCAGTTCTCATTACTTTGTTCCATAAAAATCTATCCATTCAATAAATAGAACCCATAAAAATTGAACGACTGAGATCGTACCGAAATAAAAAACACACCGAAATTAGGAACAAAAGATCTTGAGTCTAGAAATTTACCCATGTACTTGCCAATACTAATGTTTTACCCTTGATCAAAGCTATGCCACTAATTTTTTCCCTCTCTTTTAGCTTCTTTCTCCTTTGTCTTGTCATTTTCAATATTTCTAGGAAAACAAAAATCACTGATTCTATAGGTTCCTCACTCACTCATAGCTTTTAATACCAAAATGTATCATTTTGCTTAAACTCAGGAGTACTTGATCAAGTACAACATAACTTGGATCATACCTTCCTGCCTAATGTGTCTCCCTCCTTTTTTTTTTTTTTGTGTTTTCTCACTAACCCAAAATTTGTACAAAACAATACTTCTAAAGAGTAATTGCAATAATAACTAACATCCGGTTTTGAATTCCGCTAATACGTGAGGTCTGAGTTAAAGAGTAATTTCATGTAATTAATTTGGAATGTCAAAGTTTTAAGATTACAAGCTTATTATTATACAATTAATATTAAACTAATTTAGGTGTATTAACTAGAAAATTATACTATTTTGAGGAGGTCCAATCTAAGCACTAATTAAGGTTTATTCCTCTAATAGTTCAATTCAAAGGGTTTTTGTTTAGTCATATCAAAACCTAATGTCTTCAAAATAAATTATTTTCAGCCTTCATTCAATAAAAATTAAATTTGTAAAATTAAAGTTTGACATTATGATAATTTAGTCCTACCATTTTTCTAGCTATTTTTAAGAATAAATATATTGAAAATTTGTGATATAGTCTTTTCTATTTTAGTCATCATATTATAAAAATTATCACTTATTTCTTTTATTATTATTTAATTATTACACTAATTTGCTCCATCATATATAGTATTGAAATTTTAAGTTTCAATATAATATTATTTTAAAATGATAAATAAACAAAAACAATAATAAATAACATAATAAATTGTATATTAACTAAACAATATTATAAAGAAAAAATAATTTTTAAAATATAAAAACTAAAACAAAAAGATCAAATCCAATAATTAAAAAAATCTAACTTATTCGACTATTCAGCTCATAAAAACCTTGAACTATCTAATTTTTTAGTTCCAGTTCGATTTATTTTAATAATTTTTATTATTAAAAACCAATCAATTTATTAATTACTAGGTCAATTTTTGTAAATTAATAAATTCTATTAAAATTTAAAACTCATATCTTCCGAGATTTTGAAAACATTTGAGGTACATAAAATTAATATATTTTTTATTATGAATTTGAAATCACTTTCCATTTGATAAAAATAAGAAAATGTTTATTTTACCAAATATAATTAAGACGAAACAAAAGTTCAAAAAAAATGCAAATAATAATAGTATATTTACGTGCAATATCTTCCATTACATCGAGTACAAAATTGGTGGAAGCATGAGTAGCCAGATTTCCAACACTGTTCTGTACTTACCTCAACAACCACCTAAAATCAGTAACGGAAGTGCCCCATGCAAATTCCGACAGTGAAATTGAGAACAAAAAAAAAAAAAAAAACTAAAGATAGAATAGTGCATGCAGCTACTGGCATTTCAGAAATAGAACTCACATGTGACTTTTTTTTTTTTTTTGATGAGCAGACCATCGTACTAATAATACCCTCCTTCATACAAATCAAACTCCATTGATGTGTTCATGTTATTCCAGCTTAATCCCACCTTAATTTTGTTGTTTTTTTGGTTGTTTCTGGTTTTTTCAGAAGCATTATTAGGAAAGAGGAGCCCTGTGAGGAGCACTCTTTCTTCTGCTGCTCAAGGAGAGAACAAATCCTGGTAAAAACCGACTTCCTTTCTTCTTCTTGTTCATCACTTCTGGCTCTGGAGAGATCACTGAATTCACCATGGTCTCGTTAGAGCATGAAGGGCCTTGGAATTGCAATGGATCCTGTAGAATTGAGCTAGATGTAATTTGACCATCATCATCCATCATCTCTGTGCTGTCCATCTTCAACCCTTCGAATTGCGAAAACGGGAAATCTGATTCGTCGATTCGGTATATTATCGAAGACAGATCCTCCCCTTGATCTACCAAGTGATCAACCTGCATTTGTTGTTCCAATTTCATAACAATGTCAGAAATGTTTAGGACTTCAAAGTATGAAATTTATTATACTTGGAAATAATAAATCACAAGAATAGGAACACAACTCGACATGCACAGCAGATACAGAAAAAAAGATCTTTTATTAGCTACACCTTCCTAAATACTGTATACCAAAATACAGATTCAAATCCAGTATATAACCAATCAAACAAAAGCTAAAATTGGACCTTGCATGAGAGAGAGCAGAAGTGGAATGGCTCCTGAAGAATCCTGTCACAAGTGAAGCAAATGTTGGCAGAGCTCTTGCAGGACCTTGACTGTGGTCTTTGATTCAAGAATATAACTTTGGCACTGTTTATAGTGTAGGGCTACAAGAAATAAAAGAAAAAGAAGAAGAAGAAGAAAAGATCATCTCAGTACCTGTACCTAAGAGATCAGATGATCATTGTGTAATTCTTAATATGTTTCATCTTTTTCAGGTTTCAACAAAGGTTGGACAATAATAAATACCTGAATGTAAGAACAGTCAATAAGCTTCTCAAGATCTCCCAATCTAACGACGTCATGGTAAACATATCTTCTCACCTGTCAAATGGGGACAGACAACCTCAATTAATTCAGTTCACATCCTCAACCTGAAGTTGAAACAGGTGAAAAAAAAAGAAAGAAGATATTTTGCATAGAAAAAAAAAGGGAGCCACAAGTTGAAGTTGGAACACGCAGAGATGATTAATCAAAATGTGAAAACTTTTTAAGAGGCAGATGATTGTAATCAAATCATGAAAGTGATGTTAAGATTTTGAACATGAAAGCTTGGCATAATTTCGGTGAAAAAGTTAGGCTACCCACCACTCATGACAAGGAAAATAAATGAACTGTGAGCTCCTATGAAGTTGAAAGCTTTTGGCAGATAACCATATAAAAACTGGATCTTTTTGATAAGAGATTAAAAAAAAAGGTATATGTGGTCAAACTTTCGCTTTCTTTGAAAGCAACAGGTGAGGAACCTTTGCAGGAGGAAGTGGATAGGAAAGAGATCTTCTATATATGGGAAACAAACCAAAACCAAAAAGTAGGAATCAAGGGAGACACGATAATCCATTTAGGGAACTCCATATGCATTAACTATATTCCATAAACAAAATCTAATAAGTTCCTTGAAGAAGAGTGAATCAAATTTCACTGAAGAATTCTCACTCTTCATGAGCATTCACAGGATGTAATTTTCTTCAATTGTTGAAGTTTCTAAGGAATTGATAAGGAATTCAACAAAAGCATTTTGAACTTTTTTGGACTAAGATTTCAGAATTGGAAAGAGAGAACCATGGGGGGAAAAAAACAAGGCCTAATTCATATCAGAAAAGAGAATTTGAGAAGCTCTTCAAGACAAAAATCCAGAAAATTGGACAAGGAACACTAGTAGACAAAAAGTTATTCTTGAAACCTATAAACAACTGAAACCATGGACTGTGACGAATAGCAAGCCAAGAAATCTTAACATAAAACTTAGGTAGGACGCGAAGATTCTGTAATATTTTCAAAGAATTTGGAAGATGAGCTAAAGGCTCGAAATTGTAAGGCTCGAAACTGTGTGTGACCAACACGAGGTGGAATTAATCATGCACCGTCCAAAATAGAAATAATTGATTGGAAGAGGAAAAGAAGTCAAAGAAAGATGCTTTCCAACAGTGTTTTCCTTTGAAAAGTAAAAGAACAGAAGAAAAAATGATGTTTTTTTGTTTTAGGGTTGTAAAATTCAAAGAAAAAAGCTCATACCCACCACAGAATTAAGCAAAAACAGGTGGGAGAAAGATCCCAGAAGTAGAAATAATCAGGGAACACAGTGAAGAAACTAACTGGAGAGTGCAAAATTAAACCTGGAGAAGAGGGTGAGAGCGATGAGAAGAAACACAGTGAGGGCAGATACTAAGACAACACAGCAAGCAAAATACGTTCTTTTCATTCTTCCTGCGATTCTCGTGGACCCCACAAGCTCCAAAGAATGTCTCTGCCATTAATCCCTCAAGCCATGCAGGCTTGGTAGCAGCAGTACTGCTCTTGTCCATCACCAACTCATCATCTCCATTACTGGCCCTTGATGATTGATTGTTATATCTGTTATCTCTTCCCATCTTCTTCTAAAGTTGCAATCTTTCTTCAACTTCCCTGTTTCTCTAGTGGGTTTTGCAATTCACAAGCTCAGAAATTGAGATGTATAATATGTATATCAGGCTTATTACAAGAAGGAAGGCTTTTTGATGAGCAAAAGGAAAGAACTTTGACGAGACCCTACAGAGAAAAAGCAGTGTCTTGTGGGATTTCAAGGCCTTTTTGATGCTTATATAAGGGAATGTCTATCTTCCTCCATTTAAATTCAGGAGGTTCCAGAATTGTTGCCACCCCTTTATAGAGAGAGAGAGATAGGAACAAGAACGAGTTTTGTTTTATAGAGCATGTATGTATGTATGTGTGTGTGTCATAAGACGACTAGGAGGAGATAAAAAACACCCATTCAAATTGGAAAATCTTTTGACTGCTACATTTTTTTTCTCGAGAAAATAGTTTTCCAGGAAAATGAAAAAAATAGAGGAAAATTCAGGAGAGAGAGAGAGAGAGAGATTAGTGATGTGTATGATGGGGAGTGGTGTAAATGGCGGGAAGACAGCCCACCAATGTGTACCTTTGTCGCCATTGCCTTTCCCTTATAGTTCTTCCATTCCATTACTCTCTCTCTAGATTTTTTTTAATTTCCTTTTCTTTTTGGTCACCTCATTTGTTAATCTCACTCATATCTCCTAATTTCCTAATTTAGTTTTTAATTTCTGATATTAAATTATTATAAAACATTTATAATAAATTGTAGAATATCATTATATTCCTTTTTTAAAATTCACCAAATAATCAAAACTACAGTTTTTAAAGTTCTTTTTATAACCCATTAATCAATAATTACTTTAAATGTATTAATCTTTCTATATAAAAGAATTCACTTATGAATCCTATGTATACTCGTTGATTAATTTAATTAAGGAATTAACAATATGTATTTAAATAATAATAATTATCACACTCACACACATATATCTATATATTAAGTATTTTTTGGATAAAAGACAAATTTCTACCCTTGTTTAAGAAATTTTTAAAAAAATCTCTAATTTTAAAATTCTCAAAAAATTCTTCTTTTAAATTTCAATTAAATAATAATAGCAAAACACAAACGACATGAGTATCTGATTTGGACTAATCAAATATTATTAATATGATAATTTATTTCAACTTTAATCAATAAATTTCACTTAAATCAATATTTTAAGATATTATAATTAATTATTAATTTGACTTAAATTTTATTCAAGTTTAAGAGTTCGATTGAATATTAATATAAGTAGCATTTGAGATGTTGATGGTACTTATATTTACTTATAATTTTTTTAAGTATATATATATATATAAAAGATATTAGAAATAAAATTAAAATAAAATAAAAACTAAGTTTTTTAGTTTAGATAATAATTATTATCAAGAATGTACAATGATCGGGCTTATTACTTTTTTTAAAATAATTTTTTAAGCGTTAAAAATATAAAAAAGTATTTTTTAATTAGATTGTTCAGGCTCGGGTCTAATTAAAAATACCCGAGTTTTGCCTCAATTGTCATCCCTAATTATTATAATAAATATAATATAACTTGCAAAATTTAGTAAGTGGGTCTGCCTCGATTTGTAAAGCTTTTGCCATACCACCAAAGAAACTGTCCCATACAAAGTACATTCACATATTAATTATTATTTTTTGGTCCTTTTTTTAATAAAAAATTACTTTTCAGGACATTAAAACCTTTGTCTCCCCATTTTCTATGATTCATAATTCATCGGATTGCTAAACCTAACAAGCATATGTGTACAATTTGTGAGTTTCTCAAAAAACCATCAAATTGTAGTGTTGCTGCTTTTTTTTAAAAAAAATTTTTTGGGGGAAGATTTTGGGAGGTGTGTCCTACGCTTACCTCACTTGTCCTTTGAGGACAAAGCCAAAATCTTCAATTTCATAAAGATAAAGATCCCATTTGTATTCTTTGACTTCTACCAAGACTCTTTAGTGATTCATTTAATTGACTATTTTTATTGTTTAATTTATTAAATAATGTAATCATAATATGTATTTTTATAAATTTATAGTAAACAACCCATTTGTATTCTTTAACATCTAAAAATTCTCTAATCCAATTGGCTAATTAGTGATTAATTGAATTCACCATAATTTTTAGTTTAAATTATTAATTTATTGAATAATTTATTGTTATATGCACATTATAAATATAAAAATTAAATCAACTCTTTAGTTTTATTTTGTTAAATAATTTAAAGTGCAAATAGCCAATTTTTTTTTTGGATAACTCAGAAGCCAATATATTATTTCAAGAACCTTTGAAAGAATATTAATTGCCCATGTCTTACTTGATTAACAGCTATCAAGTACAACAACAAAACAACAACCCAATAAAAATTTCACTGATATGCAAGATTTAGGAAGACGCATTTTTACCCCTAAATAGTAAAGAAACTGTTTCTAAAGACTAATGGCCAAGGACGCACTTGCCCTCGCTGCCTCCAAAAAATTTCATATAAAAATATTATTATTTTAAGTTTGATCCCATAAGTTTTTTTTTGCCCCCCATTAATTTAATTCAGTAATATAAGAGTACTTTAAATATTTTGCCCCCATTCAAAAGAATTTCTGAATCCGTCCATCTTAATAGCTATCTTATAAATGACAAAACATTGGTTTAGGATTTCAATTACTAAAATTAGTGGCAAGTACACTAGTAAGGCAAGTCCTTAAGGTTTGGTGAATGATTAGACAATATGATGATTAATTGAAGAGGAATAGTTTTCCTTTTCAAAGTAAGAGGACAATATGAACATTTGGAAGAAACTATGTTAGTCAATTGACAAACCCCAAATTAGGTTGACTAAAAAGATTAGTCAACCTAAAGACATTGACTAAACTCATTAATCATATGAATCATGTTCAGTATAAAGAGCAGCATTTCAAACTTAAGAGAGAGTTCTTGACCTAACAATGGGCTTGTTTCTCCATGGGCCTAATGTGGTGTTCATTTCACAGTAAAATTGGGCCTCTTACTAGTTATAGATTTGTCAAAACTGAGCAAGGACAACATTAAAAAATACTAATATTTTTAAAACTAAATTGGTAAAATAAAAGATTTAATTAGTACAAAACATAAAATTTGAATAAAAGTAAAATATTTAAAATATTATTAAAATAATAAGTATATATCCATTAAAGAAGTTAACATTTAATTGAAAAATTCTATTAAATAAAAATTGATTAATTTAAGAAAACTAATTAATTAATTAATTAACCAATATGTTTTTATAATTATTAAAGTAAAACAAATTGAAAAATTGAAAACCGCACTAAAAATTTGGCTAATTCAAAACTTTTACGATTGAACGACCAATTCATTTTATAATCATTGCAAAATACAGATTATTAAAAAAAGAACACAGTTGAATTTCAGAATAGAACAGCCATGGGTAAGACATTGGTTACTTGATGTTTCAAGTGTAAGGTGGAACCCCAATTAGTGCTTCCAAGCCTAACAATTGTTCCTTTAAGAATCTGTACACTGATTCGGTAGTCACTGCAGCAATCCTAACAACAACACCTATTCCCTGCATCAACAGATAAGTACAGACTTAGATGGTAGAAAACCAGCAGCAAGAAGAAAAGGTAAAATGGAGTAAGGGAAGGGAAGTCTAATGATTAAGAATGTTCACTGCTAACATTTTACCATCAAAATCAATATCACAAATTGACAAACAACTTGTTGCACCCCCAACCGAATGATTTTCAAGTAACTAAACAAGATTATATGCAAGAGGATGCCTCGAGGTCTCGTCCTAGCGTCAAAATGAATGATATTCCAAGAGTATGCAGAAAACATGTCAAAGTTTAGCAGATTAATGCAGAACAAGGAATTGACAGTCGATAGAAATGTTGTTCATAGGATAACGAACATGTCTTGGCAAGATGAATCGACATACCTTAGGGCCAAAACTGCTGCTAGATGCAATAAATGGTGGTTTGATAAAGCAGTGACCAGATTTTAGTTTTGCATGGCCACTTAAGCCAGTGAAATGCCCTCGCAATTGCTCAGACATCATCCTTTTGACATTTTCTTGAATCTGAATCTGAATCTGCCTCAACCTTGGCCTAGAACAGAGAAATCACATGCACATATGGACATATCATGAATCTTTCAGGGCCTGTCAACTGATTAGATTGAGGAAAGTTCGAAATAAATAATTAAGCGAAGAGAACAGGTTTTACTCTATAAACGATTTACTGTATACCCCATGAGTATTATCATTGCAGAAACTTGGTAATCCTGCATGCGTTCTGTGATATTTGTGATGCTACCTTGCTCCAGCAATACCTGCAATATTTTCAGAAACAATAGCGAAGCAAGAAACAAGTCACGAGTTCGAATTTTATAAATATCTTTAAAACACACTAAAATTATTGTCAGAAACAATACAATTTGTCAAATACTTTGGAAGACCTCATATTTTATTATATCGATAAATTGGAAAGATGTTTATGCATTTGTTTCCTTTTTACAAATACCTAAAACAACTCTGTACATAGTTCTATAAGTCAATGGTATCAGATGGATCCATAAAACCATGTAAATTTTATGATTTGGTGACACCAAATTGGAAAGGGTAGCAATCAGAATCTTTTGTAACAAATGACCAAGATGAGGTGTCTGAACGGATATGAAGCGGCAGTGTGTAAATATATAAAGACTAATCTGTAACTTGCAGTAATAAGTAAAAAGTTGAAGGAAATTGGAAGATTGCAATGCAAATGGATAAACTAACTAATGGTGTAATAGACTTGCATGATTTGGCAATGATTTTCCAATCTGTCAATCCAATACAAAAATGGGTTATTGACATGGAAAAATTTCTCAATATGAGTGAAACTGATTGTAAACAATAAGAATATTCCAGTGTAAATGTCTCAATATGAATGAAATTGATTGTAAACAATAAGAATATTACAGTGTCCAGAAACAAGGGCTGCTCATCCAAGAATATGCGGTTGATGCTCTTATAAAGTTCGAAGTCCCACTTCTCTCCACTTTCATGGCGCCCGCTGGTAATCCAATCAACAATTACCAGATTAGAGTCTGAAAGCACCTTGAAAACTTGTTTCTGAGAGTATCTTGCAGTTGAAAAACATGTCACTGGATCTGGAAGGACAGCCAAGAGGGCATCACTGCCAACTTTTACCTAGAACATGGGATACAATGGAAAAACATCACTTGACACTGTCCAAACACAACTATGAATTCTATAGTCTATACTACCAGAAAATGGAAGATAGTTACCTCCAAAAGTTGTTCAGAACATTTGGAATCCAGGGACTTGTAAACCTACATGAAACATATTAGCAAGGAAAGCCTTGTAACTACTGACACTGACATCGTTACAAGACAAGAACAAATTCAAAGCAAAGTCTTTGGGCAAACTTGAATACCAACAATGAAAGAAACGGAAAAGATCAACCTTGGTGGAAGCTTGAGTCGTTAGAACAGTAGTACATCCATCTCCAATCACAAGTTCACATAGTATGGAATCACCCTGCAAACTAGAACACACATATGTGAATGATAAAAGATATCTAAACATAAATTATGAGCAGCACTTACAAAACCGAAAAAGCAGTGAGACGTTAGAAGAAAGGACCTACAGAGACTATGCCACCGCCATAAGTGAGGGTGTAAATCCAAACTGCATCGATTTTAGAAGAACCCACCTGGAGAACATTGAATCCAAATAACAAGAATTATAGGAATGGAGTGTGACTTGATTCTAAATCTCAGAAATTTGTGATCAAAGATGAAACCTTTGTGGGGATAATGAATTTGAGAGGGTATTTTGAGAAGCATCTTGTAACTGTTGACTTCCGTCCAACTTTCTCCACTACCACTCTTCCTGTTTCCATCTCTCTATCTCCTCCTCTCTCTCTACAATAGTCAAAGGTCTTAACTTCAGGAAAGTTTTAGTTTTGCTGACAGTGGCACTCCTCTTTCACCTCCATTTTCGTTTCATTGTTTTTCGCCAAGAGAATTTTATTTTAGAAAGGAAGAAGCTGGGCTTGAAACAGGCCTAAAGCCCGCATTTCAGGGTTTAACCAACCAATCCACTACTCATCCCTAACCTTCCTCGCCCAGTTTAGGGTTCTTTTACATTTCCCTGATAAAGCAGACGCATCGCTTTTGCAGTAGTTACTCGATGATATCTGGCAATCTCTGCCTGCCATTGTCGTCTCCTTCTCCTTTTCTCAGTATAAAATAGCAGTCTGGCTATCCCACTCTCTCTTCACCCGTGTTTCCAACCTAAGCGCAGCTCGCGGCGACGTGTCGGGATCAAATCGCACGAATTTCCACTCCCAACAGCTGGAACGAGGTACGTTTGGGCTTCCGGGGGTTCGCTTGGTCGACCGGTTGGGATTACCTCAAAAACTGCGCCTGGAGGGATTTAGACTACAGGTGACCCTTTGTTGGTATTATTCTTGTTATTCTTAAAAAAAGTTAATAGGATTGTAATACCGTTTTTGGTATGTGTAATTATTTGTATCAATTTTGGTGGGGCAGAGCTTTTTCCTAATGGGTATGTGAAAAAAAATGGGCAGGTAGCACTGAGGGAGGTGGTGAAGACAGTAGATAAGGAGGGAATCCCGAGTCTCTCCATTTTCCCCCAATTTCTTCATAAAATTGACCTTTGTAATTCAAGAGTTCATGCAGATACTTCTGAATGTAAGGACCCTTAAACAGGTTTATTTGATTTCCGTGTTTGTCTTTATTTTGTTCTTTGTTCAGATTTCGGGTTTTGGTCTTTGAACGAGTACTTGTGTTTGCTTTTGTTAATCAAATTATTGACTGTTCTTGAATTAAGAGTTGCCTTAATTTGAATGGTTATCGCTTCAGCTGATGTATCAAGAAATAGTCTTGCTGTTTGACACCAGTGAATTGGCTACAAAGACTTGTTTATCTGTTCATTTAGTCTCCAATTTTGTCTCTGGACTATGCTTGTACAGTTCTTCTCGCTCATCTACTTCTTTTTCTTATATGTGCTCTGCCATTTTATGTTTTTGGGAATCCAGGCCAACTGCTGCTTGACGGTTAGTTCAATAGTGGGTTTTCTGTAGATTTGCTTTCTGGAATTGAAGAATAGCAGACTGCAAGTTGGAATTTTGAAATGAGATTGATGTTGAGATCAAGCAATCACTTGAGAAATGTGGTTTCTGCAAAATCTGTTCTTTCGTATATAATGCAGTTGAATTTGATTGATTCCAATGCATTAGTTGCTCGAACCTATGCCCAACCTGCA
Source organism: Erythroxylum mucronatum (assembly GCA_027563825.1). Classification (NCBI taxonomy): domain Eukaryota; kingdom Viridiplantae; phylum Streptophyta; class Magnoliopsida; order Malpighiales; family Erythroxylaceae; genus Erythroxylum; species Erythroxylum mucronatum. Next base: position 28,626,938 of record JAOSBP010000003.1, read on the forward strand.
AGGAAAGTGGAGGAGGAAGAGCCTGAGGAGGTTGAAATTGATCAGAGAAGGCTTCCTGCTGATTATGATCCGGCAACTTTCGATCCGGCTGAGCACCGCAGTCCTCCAACAGAACGTGTTTTCAGGTTGGTTGATGAAATTGCAGGGCTGACTTTGACGGAAGTTGCTGAACTGAGCTCTATTATAATGAAGAAGAAGGGAATGACAGAACCGCCTGTTATAGGGGTTATGAAACCCGGTGCTGGTGGGTTTGCTGCTATGGCAATGAATGCTCCTGCTGCAGCTTCCAAGGAAGAGAAGAAACCAGAGAAGACAGTATTTGAACTGAAACTGGAATCTTTTGAAGCAGCTTCAAAGATCAAAGTAATCAAGGAGGTTAGGAGTTTCACTGATTTAGGTCTTAAGGAAGCAAAAGATTTGGTGGAGAAGACACCGGCAATACTGAAGAAAGGAGTATCAAAGGAAGAGGCAGAGAATATTATTGAGAAGATGAAGGTTGTTGGAGCCAAAGTTGTCATGGAATGACTGGAAGCTACTGAAGTTAAATATGTGGTTCTGCTGTGGGGTTTTCTACATGGCACTCGATTAATGGAGAGAGCAATGTTTTGTATTCAGATATTTGTTTCTGTTGCATGATTTTGAAAGGAAAAACAGGAATATCTCAGATGATTGCATACTTCTTTCGACATGCTTCTAAGATGTTATAAAGCTTTGGTAGGGGAATCTACCAACCACTTCTCTGTTTTTTTGTCTTTGAAAAATCGACATCTTGCTATGCAAATTGTTTTTGGCACTAATTTACTGAAAGCTTTCTTGCAAAACAGTACCGATAACAAAATATAATCACTTACTGAAGGTTAAAGGTTACTGTTCCATTACTCGACCACTTGGAGCAAAACAATGACGATGAATCATGTTTTGCTCTCTATAATAATACCTTGAGCTAGCTTATAGGAGTGTGTTCAGGTTCAGGCATCTGAGGGCAACACGAATTATTCTGAAGCTCATATTGTCTCAGCAGCCATTTTAAGACAAATTTAAGACGAAGAACCAAATCAAGTATCGTCAATGAGATTTAGCTTCCATGGGTACGGTGTGGTAAGCTGTTATGGTTGGAGACTTAAAACATGAGCTGTATCAATCCAAGAAGGAAAAAAAAAGGATGAAGATGGAATTTTTCATCTTTGAGTGACTTGTGTGCAAAATTATAAAAGTAGAGGGAGGCTTTTGCGATTTACCTGGAACATGACACGAGACTAAAAATATCATCCATCTGCTAAGCTTCTGTACGTGAAGAGAGACCTACGGTGGCGGTCTCTGGATACTTTAGTTAGTGAAATCCTTGTAAATACGATGTTGGCTATCTCTCAAACAAAACCAGCAACAACGTATCTTCCTGTTTCGGACTGGGC
>JAOSBP010000003.1:28678160-28715386 GCA_027563825.1 Erythroxylum mucronatum
AAGATCAAGGTCTTGAAATTGATGTTGATATCACCTAATTTCTCCAACCAGTCAACCCCTAGAATAATGTCGACGCCTTTCAACTCAAACGGGTAAAATTCTTCACAAATGTCAGTCTCTTGCACCTTCACGACTAACCCTCTGCAAACCCCTGCTCTTAAAACTCTATACCCATCTCCCACTTGAACAACAAACTTCTTAGTTTTGTCCACATTTAACATCAATTCCCGAACAATATCATCAGATATAAAATTGTGAGAAGCACCAGAATCTATCAGTATGATTACTTCCCTTTTATAGAGTTCACCAGCAAGCTTCATTGTCTTTTTAGAAGTAAGCCCAGTCATTGAAAAATTGGATAACTCCGTTTCCGTGACCTCTTCGTTATCCGGCTCTAACGATAAGACGACCTCGTTATTCTCTACTACCTCTTCATCTTTCCCTTCTTCATCATTACTTTTCTCCCACAAAGCCATCAACAGGATATTCAATTGACGATTCGCGCATTTATGCAGTGGTCCCCAACGTTCACCGCATCTGAAACACAACCCCTTTTCCCTCCGATGTTGGGATTCCGCCTCTGTCATTCGACGGAAAGTCTCTTCACGCTTCTCAGGTGGTCGGATTTGATGATTTGGGGTTGTAATATTGGGTTTAACGTGAGAATTTGGTTGCTGCTATTTAGGGTTAACTGTCGTAGATGGCTTGTTGACAAAGGCTGAAAACGTTGACGTATAACGTGAGCTGCTACTTCCTACAACACCTTTAAATTGGGCTAGCATAATGTTTTTCTCTTCAATTTTTTAGGCCATCGTCATTAGTCCCTCTAAATCATTTATGGTAGCTAACCCCAGTTCAGCTTTAATGTCTCCTTTAAGCCCATTGACAAAAGCCCTAACTAGGCAAACTTCCTCAACATTTCTCAATAGAGCTGAAATCATTTCAAAGGCTGCCCTGTATTCAGCCACGCTATTTTCTTGCTTCAAGGCCATCAATGCCTTGTACGGGTTTCTTTGTCCATGACCTCTAAATCGCTTTAGAACCTCCTCCTCAAACTCTTTCCATATTGAATCAGGATGCCTTCCTTCGTACCATTGAAACCAAGTAAGTGCTTCCTCATCCAAACATACAGCGACAACTCCTAGTCTGTCTTCCATGGCTATCCTGTTGTAACGGAAGTATCTCTCAATACGAAACAGCCACCCGTATGGGTCTTTGCCCGTAAAGGTTGGTAACTCCAATTTCCTCATTTGTCTTTCTCCCCATTCATCTTCTTTTTCACCTAGTTTACCCACACGTTCTCCAATTTTTTCAGCTCTCCCACTACATTCTCCCTCAAACAACCCAATAACACCATCAGTGATAGTCACCTCTGGAGATTTTTGATTGCGTTCTTTCGAAGTCTCACGTTCTTTTTTTTGAATAATCTCACATTTGTATCATCTTCTCTTTTAGCACACCCACATCATCCACTAAACTACCCACAATGTTTTCTAATGTTTCGACTTTCTTCTCCATTCTCGTTTTAACCATACGCTGCCAGGACTCGAGACTCTGATACCTTTGTTAAGAAACTGGATATAAACACAATATTTTGAGTGGAGAATGAATTGAGACATAGAGAAATAAGCACAAATAACAGCAACAACGCTTTTTGCATTTTGTGTTCGTACGAGAAAACAAAACATCCACTAGCCAAGGAGACTAGGGCCTATCCTATCCCTCTCACACACTATTACAATGATTCCCAAAAGATGCCCTTCGACAGACACCTTCACGTGCCTTTTATTTCTGCTGTAATAACTAAGTACCTCCTCAATTGTTGTCATCTGTCCCTTCATGGTGATGCTGGTAACGTGCTGTTCTTATTCTTTTTGGACTTCCTTGTATAGACTTGCTTAATTGGGTGTTTATCATAGTCCTAAGTGAATTTACAACTGAAATGCCACCACCCCTGTAGTTGCAATCTAGCATGAGTTCCTTCAGGGTTATGTATTCGTAGTTGTAGAAGGTTGATGTCGATGGAGGTGATAAATCAGCAAGGTATCCATCTGATGGGAAATTATCAGAAGCTCTGAATGTCCCTCCAGTTATCTGTTTGATGGAAACTGTAAATTATCAGAAACAGGATACATGAAAGGTTGGTATCAGATCCTAAAGATTCAAGCTTTACTTATTCCAAGTAAATCCCAAATTTTCCAAGTCCATGGTAGAGTTAGACCAACCGTCTTGGAAAGTACCCTTATAATTTAGAAGCTGCTACTAGACTCTATGGTTGATTTTAATAATCAACAAACACTGACAAATCTAACCGTTGACAAACATGCATTCTTTAGAAATTACAGAACATAGGTGGACGTACCTTCAAATTACCTACTCCGGCCACCGGTAGCCGGAGAGGTTTGGTGATAAGGTAATTACCATCTTCAAGATGTATAGTTGCACCTCCAAGATTGGTGATTCCTTGAAGCAAGACCCCTTCGTTAGGACCATTAACAGCATCTGCTATTGCTTTAACAAGTGCTTCTGTGCTGTCCAATTTCCCAGATGGATCTGCCCCATAAGATGTCACGTTGTACACACTTCCACGAGACAGAGGCATCTGAAGCATCACCAACACCAAGCCATGATTTTGATATCATCACTCGAGTATTATGCTTTTTCTCTTTGATGGGTATTAACGAAACTTGATAAAGAAAAGAAAGAGCCAGAAGTTACCTGTGATGTCGGAGATGGAGATGGGGATGGAGTTGAAGAAGCTAGTCCACGGCGAGTTAAAGAGGACCTGAAAGCTTGCATTTTTCTCATCTGGTCATGATAGTTACCACTAGAATATCGACCGAAACCCGAGCTTTCTACATCCAAATGTGTACTCAGGACCAAACTGCCCAATCCCATCAACACGAGAAAGACTACTGCTTTCCTCTGCATTTTGGTCTCTGTTTCTTTCTCTGCAACTGCAACACGTATGATCAATAGGTATACCAATGTCTCTATATATATATATTGAAAGAAACATTGAAAAAGAGAGATTAGGACATGACAACAGAAAGGGCCTGAGGAAATTTAGGAAAGATGTCTGAAAAACAAATAGGATCACACATGTAACACTTTTTGGGTTTTCCCGTTTTTTTCTTAAAGAGTGCGTTATTTAACGCACGAGTAAAGTACTGCTTGCCCTTGCCGTTGCCCTTGACGCATAAAACAAATCTTCTTAACTGACACGAAAATGTAAGCATATTACAAAGTTCTTACTTTAAGAAGCGCTTTAAGTTTTGACATTGTGTAAAGGTTAGGCAGGCGGTTGGTTCTTTCGTTGATTCAATACATTGTTTCTAAACAAAGATTTCTTTGATAGCATCTCTTTATGGCCGGCTAAGAAACTATAGATAAACAAGAAAAGAAAAGATGATGTTTAAACTTTAAAAACTTACTGATTCGATCCGTTTAACGATAAAAACATTGAACTAATTAATTTTTTGGTTTAATTTTTAATTTTTAAATAATTTTTGTTGTTAGAAATCAATTAGTTTATATTTTCATAAATTTATTAATTTTTATAAATTATAATAAACTAATTAATTTTTATTTAATAGTCTTCTTTTTCAAATGAACTATAAATTTTTCAGTGAGTACGGACAATCGTTTTAATTATTTTTTAAATTATTCAACATTATTCAATTTTTAACTAATTTTATGACAGTCTAATATCAGTTGAAACTTATTGGTTTAACTTTTGGTTCAGTTTTAAAGACATTGGTACTTTTAGTTCTGATTCTGATTATTATTAAAAGATTAGGTAATCAAATTTACATGACCAACTTAATTTGAAGTTCTAAAGTCTTAAAACTTCAAATTCTTCAAAGAATTCAGTATCAAAACACTTTCTAAGAACACACACACACACATATATATAGCGACCGAGATGTCAGATTTACAGGCCAATTCTGAACGTCGCTTTTCAATATGATAGGTTGTGATTTGAAGTTTTCGACGACAAATCACTCACAAACAAATGACCAAACATAAATAATCAACGGTTTGTTGAAAGAGTACTTACGACATTATGTAACTGCAAGTCAACGTAACTAGTTAAGTTTACTTGATATTACATAATTGTACTATAACTTGCATCGATCTTCGGCTACGGAGAAAAGTCTCTTTAAAATTATGTTAAGATACAACCTCTCACATCACTAGAGATTGGTGAACAAAAAAAGGTGACAAATGTCCTGTGTCACATAATATATATATATATATATATATATATATATATAAACACTTTCTAAAATTTTCATTTTTAATTTTTTAAAAAGTTCTTATCTTAAAATTCAGTTAAAAATTAAAGGACAAAATGTATGCAACATAAACATTAATTAATCATTAATACTGTAAAATAATTCAACTTTTAAATTTAACAATAATTAACTAAATTAACTTAAATTAATAATTTAAAACTTGTGTATATTCTGTTATTATTTTTAATGAAAATTAATAATTTTTTTTAAAAAATTATAAATTAAAAAGAATTGCTTCACGGATCAATAGTTAATAGTGATATGCTTATTCCCTAACCAAACAGCACCGTCCCAGACAATCAATCAACTCAAAGTCGGACGACAATGGTCAGTTGGCTGGGGCAGTTCTTTTGTCATTACTACCTTCAACCAAATCCACTGACGTTGACACAGTCAAGAGCAATCAAACGACGGTAAGAATTAGGTGGCTGCAGATACCCAAACCTGCAACCTCAACACGTGTAATAATCTTACTCTTGTAATTTAAAGCTCGCATTGAATGTTAAAATATTTTATAAATATATGACAATTTTTTTTATAAGATTCAAGTTGGTCTTATTATTATTATTTTTATTTTAAAAACTTATTTAAAAGATTTTTTAATTTTTAATTTATTAAAAATATATTTTCTTTTAAAATTTCGTTAAAAAGATAATAGTTAAATACATGTGACATAAATAATATATGTGAAACAATCAAATTTTAATAAGTAGTTCTTAAAACCTGAAGTTAAAAAATTAATTCGACCCAAAAGAATAATTTAAATAAATTCTTAATTTAAGTTGAATTTAATTAATTTAAGCTAAATTTAAGAAGTAAATTAGATTCTTATATTAATATACTTGAATAACTTATGTGTATTGTTCATATTATGCGCGAAGGTGAGCCTCAGAGTACTAGCTGTTTCTTTGTAACCATAAGGTTACATGTTTAAGTTATAGAAACAACCTCTTTATAAGAAAATAAAGAGAACGCTGCGTATATTATGACCCTCTCTAAAACCCTTCGAAGTAGGAAGTTTTATACACAAAATACTTTGACTTTTAACTTTGTCTGTATTATGTGTATTTAACAAAAATTATTATTTTTTAATAACTTTCAAATAAAAAATTGAATATTTGGGAATTTACCCAAGATTTGAGTCTTGGGATAGGGGCGTCAAAAAACTAAAGTCGTTTTAGATACAAATAGACATAAAATAACGTCATTTTTTAAGGTTAAAATAAGATATTAATTACATAGGATTGAAATACTGAGTTAAGTATATCAAATTTTCTGTTTCAGTTACTCTATTTTAATAATATTTTATTAAATTTCATCCATTTATTTATATAAAATATATATAAATAAGATTTAATGGAATATAATAAGAAGATCGTAACCGAATCAAAATATCTGATCATGAGATAAGTTGGTGATTGAGTGGAATTTGGGAAAAGGGAGATGAAAAGAAAGGAACTTGACTAGATTGGTGTGTAAGGTTTGTTTGAGCTTTATGCTTCACCTTAAAGAAATGAAATGAAACAAAGCCTTTTGTTTGCTTCTACTTCACACCTGCCTATAAATGCCATGCCCATTCAGTCTCTTTTAATTGCTGTGGAGGGTCCTGTCATTTAACATTAATAAAATTTAAGGCTACATTAATAAAAATTAAGGGTGATAAATTTTAAACTTATTATTAAAATTTTAAATTTTCCGATTTAATGATTAATTTTTGAAAATTTGTATTTCTTAATTTAAAATGTTATTTTTATTGATGTAACTAATAAATATATATTCACGTGATATTTAATAAATACAAAATTTATTTGATTTATATAAAATTTTAAAAATTAATTATTAAATTAAAAAATTTAAAAACGGTTAGATTTGTTACTCCTAAATTTTAATATATTTATTATAAATATATTATAATAATCGATAAAGTTAAAAATAAAATACAAAATTATGAGTCTGAAATTACGTAAAGCCAGAGATATTATAGTATTATCATTTTAATGTCTTTCTTCTCAGGCCAGCAAAGTCAGGATGGCCGAGTGGTCTAAGGCGCCAGACTCAAGTTCTGGTCCTCTAACGAGGGCGTGGGTTCAAATCCCACTTCTGACAGTTTTTATCCTTGCAGGACGTAAACAGCACAATTCCAATGCTTCGATTTATTCTCACTTTTTACTCAGAAAAGGCATGCTTTGCTTCGATTTTCCTTTGAAGCATGTGTAAAGCACCAATTCCTTTACTCAACTACTAATCCTCAAACTTCTAGCAGAAAGAAGATGCAGATACAACACAAAATTTGATTAATGAAATGTGCAGAAGAATACAAAAGATGGTGATTTATTTATTGAGGACGAAAACTACAAATGGGAATGTCGTGAGTCGTGACTATTAGTTTTAGGTAACTCAAAAAAGCACAAGGCATAAGGTCTCAAAAGTGCCAAAGGCATGACCATCCACATTAAACAGGCTCTTCTTGCCATGTCTCAAATCCATTGATGGCTTAGTTGGATTGGATCTTTTCCTGGCCTTCCTCTTCAGCTTTCATGTATCAACAAAACAAGCAACTTTCTTCCACTAATCTTGGTACCAAGCCCTTCTAATAATTCAAAGATGGTTATAAAAGATTGCTCTCACTACTTAGTTAGATTGGATCTTTTCCTGGACTTCCTCTTCAGCTTTCATGTATCAACAAAACAAGCAACTTTCTTCCACAAATCTTGGTACCAAGACCTTCTAATAATACGAAGATGGTTATAAAAGCTTGCTCTCACTACAATTTTCAATTCGTATAAGGGAGCAGTTCTATGGTATTTGCTGTCAAACTTGCAGAGTTTATCTTGGACCAGGAGCTTTTACTGTACTGTAAATATAGGTTGAGAATTTAACGGAAGGAGACTCCAGTAGGAACCTTGACTGTCAATACAACAACTGTGCCATTTTATTCTGTAAGAACCAACTGGGAAATGAGAAACATCTAGCAGGCAACTAGCAAATCCTTGCCCCTTGTCATATAGCTCAAAGCATACGAATACCTCAACCCGGTTATTAGTATCTGCATCTTTGTCCCGGTCAGGTTTGCAGTTCTTGACTACATAGTTGAACAGTTTGTCATTCACTTGAATCCTGTTTTCAGTTTCCCAAGTTCGATAATCCGGCTGCACTGGCCCCGTAGTTTCTCCAGTTGTTCTGGACTCTTTAAGGGACATGTCAGAATAAAGTAAACAATACAACTTGGACACTCGACTGAGGCAATCTGGCGTTAGATTCCTTAATTGAAGACAAAGATTTAGTGATAGGTGGAAGCCTGGAGAGACAGACAGCTGATTTGGGATTCTACTTTCTTCACTGAAGGCAAAGAGCTCTGAACCAGTGCATGGCCTGAATTTTGGTGTCAATATCAAGTGTCAGTATGTAAAACAAAGGAAATAAATATTGTATAGTCAGTAAAAGTTTCATTTCAGCACCAAGTGGACTTTGAAGGGAATGAAACAAGTTTTAGACAAGAAAAAAGATTGAAAATAGAAGAGGCTAGTGATCAACAAATCTGAAACTGCTAATGAGCAAGAAAATAGGCACGAGAACCCTATCAGCGGATAAGCTATAATCAACCAAATCCCATATCCTTGGCAAGCCTAGGCAATTGAGATGTGGGGATCTCAATCAGTCAATCTTGACAATATAGCTGCCAAATGTCAGGATACCTGATATTCTAGATGGATTACGATTTCAGTTATAAATTGACCCAAAAGCATTATCGAAGAGAAGAATATCAAATTACTATACAATGCAATACCATCTAAGACCTGATCTTCATTGTTGGAAAGCTGAGAAGCATACCTCACTTTGAAGAAAAACCTTGGGAATCTGAAAGGGATGCTCATCCATTTTGTGATAACATTCAAGAGAAGCTGCAAATAATCCTTGGAAACTTGGGATTTATTCTCCCAATATTGCAGTAATTTCCCTTCATTTTGCAAGTGAAAAATGCCAGAAATAGCATAGTTAAAAATTTGAAGAATATCTCTCACTGCACCAGTATTCCATATGTGACTTCTGGGCTGCAAAGGGGCACAGTTTTTTGGCAGTCCACTGAGCTCTAGGAGCAGGCTTAGGTTTGAACAGGCTTCTTGGTCTATAAGCCACAACCGTGCAATCAAACTTTGTATGAGCATTTCCTTCAGGTAATTATTGGACGTTTCAAGACCCAGAGTTGCCAAATTGTCATTGCCAGACAGGTTTTTGGTGAAAAGAGCAATGCCAGTTGTGAAAGCCAATATTGAACAACCAAATGCCAGTTCTGATATGATTTTTGAGCTTCTTCTGTCCATATCGATGAAAGAGACAGCAATTAAATCAAGTTCCTGTGCTATCCTCATCAACTGAAGAGATATCTGAGTCACTTGTTGCAGAAGATAGTTGGCTGTAACACTCGTCTCAACCTGTTCATAGTCGCTAGCATTCTCCTGGTTAAGTTGAGAGGAGTCCAGAAGCTTGGAAAGGTCAGCCACAACTCTTAATAACTTGGCTCTTAGATCCAAAAACCATCTTTGGAAGCAGAATGATGGCTCTAATATGATGTTATATTCCCAAAATTCACCTGAAGATGCTAGTTTGTTGTAAGCCTCATGGAGCATCTCGGTCAAACTAACAACATTTCCAACAGAACTGAGGTCAGTATCACCGATCTTGTCCCAAAAATACGTGTTGAAAAACTCTTTTGCCTCCGGCAAATCTACTACACCACATGCTAGTTTTTGGAAGACAAACAGCTGAATTTTCCTCTCAGCTTGAGCAAATTTTGTTAACAACTTTAACCAGTAGGAGCAGGAAGCAGACTGCACCTTAGTTATTAGTTGCTCAAACACAAAAGCAGCTATTATCCATGCTCCTTGGCATGCTGCATGTATCCCAGATTTGAAAGCAGGCCAATATTCCGTCTGTGACAGCATCTTTTTTGCACACTCCAAGCTTACTTCTACATGCTTAACCAAGTGATTAATAGGTAAATTACCCAAGATAATCCCAGGATTGAAACTTTTTCTGTTCGGGTTGATCGTGAAACCCAAAAACATATGAGACTGCAACAATATTGAATAGATTATCTGTGTATAGCAATCAAATAAGCTGCAATTGTGTACAGATTCAACCAAAAGTTTTACTTGGTCAAGTATATGGTCAGAAATAGCATCAACTTCATGGAGGCTCTCAATGCAAGTTAGAGAAAAATTTTGAACAATAGCCACCAGCTTCAAGCTTGCCTGCCTAGCAGCTATGATACTGCCATTCTTGTCTACAAGACATTCAATAAATAATCTAATTTTATCAAGCACAAAGTCACCTAGATTTGGATTTTCTGCAACTAGAAAAAGAAGAACATTAAGCAAGCATTGGATTTCCTTAAATAATCTAGTGTTGGCTTGAAAAGACGCCACCAATGACTTTTCAAGCACAATTATTTGATCTACAGCTACTGAGATGATTTGCCTTTTAAGAGAAGACCAATCCAAAATAGATCTCATTTCAGTTCTTCCAGAAAGCCTTGTAGATACATCCGCTAGGGTACAAATGGTTATGAGGCTCTTGGACGTTATGGGTGACTGAATTGAATTCTGAACATTGGTCAATAAATGAGTTAAGTGATGCATGTTGGCAACCAGAATATCTGGCATTGTACCTAAGAGAATCTGCAAGTGAAAAATATAAGCTAATAAAGTTCAACTTTAAGAACTAATTCAGTGTAGCAAAGGGTGAATTTTGAACCCAACCTTACATAAAATCTGTAAAGCCTGACATTGCACGCTAGATGGAAGTTCAGTCTCAAACGCAACCCTACATAAAGTCTTCAATGCATGCACAGTAACTGAAGCATGACAAATGCCTCTGCCAACTAAAAAGTGTAAGCACCTTAAAACTGTTGTTTGTAGTTGCAAGGATTTATCCGGACCAAGGAACTCTAAAAGCACATCAACCTGAAACCAGTAGCTAGACTTACTATAAATCCCATTCATACAGACATACCAAACTATCACCTAGCATCGGAACACATACCTGTTGAGATAAAAGAAAGGTTGACTTGGAAGCAAGTTTTGAGAGAGAAACTAGAATTGCAACTAACAACTCCTTGTCTGAGAAGTCTGAGACCAGTTTTAGACCTGTCTGCAGCAACATACAGCTTATCTTAATGTTATAAAATCACAATTATTATAAACATAATACTGCTTCAGCACAAAGAAAGATGAGGAAAAAAAAAAGTAATCACAAAATTACACTTCCAACTATTTGAATCAATGATCAAAAGGACCCCTATGTTAAAATCAAAGGAGAGGAGGCACTAGCAACACCTTCCATGACATTTTCTACCAAAAAAATTAACGTATATAAGAATATCGGGCACTAAAAAGGAACAAGAATAGATACAAGACCTTATAAGCTTCATTTGCAACAGCAAATGAGGAAGTCATCTTTGAAAAAACTCGTAACCCAGCCAGTCTTGTACCCAATGAAAAATCAGATGAAGTCACCAAGTTAACGAGCATTTGTAGGACTACAGTTGCAAAGTCATCGGCCAGTTCACTAAAACAACCTGCAGCAAACAAAGACGCCTTTACCTGCAGAAACAGAATAATGCACATTAAGTTCCTCAGGAATTTGAACCTAAGAATCATGAGAAGAATAATATACCAACACACCGAAGAGACCATGTTTTGTGTTTCACAACAGAGAGATCACTCCAGGAGAAAAGGTTTAAAACTTTTGAGATAGATAAACACTGACCTTACCTCCAATACATTTGAGGATAACAGAGTGGAGAGGATCAAGTATCTTAAGTGAGCACTGTCCTTTGCAAAATCAGCCCAACAACCAAAGAGAACCAAAGCAAATGCTCTTGACTCAATATCTCCAGTATCAAAAACGACCTTTACTCGCCTCAGAAGCTCCGCATGGTTGTGCATTCTAGCCTTGGAAAAGATGCCCCTGTACTGTTTCCGACTCTTTTTTTTGTCACGACTCCTCAGCTCGAACAAGAAAACATTCACGACAGCAATCCTAGTATCCTTGTCACCCGACATAAAAGCATCGGCAAGCCTTAGGAAGATAGCATTGGCAAAGAGCTTATCCTCACCCGGAATCATTCCAAACATGTTATAAATAGCCATTGTAGGTGCTGGTTCTCTACTCCACCGCTGAATTCTTGGACCCATTTGCAGTATTCCCTCCAAAGACCAACCTACAGATTGAAAAAGTCACGAACTTTTTCACTTTTCAGGCGATAGTATCGAAACGGGATTCAATAATTGCCAAAGTATCAAAGAATTCATAACATTCAAGAGAAAATTTCTGAAAAGCGAACTGACCGGGTTTCTTTGAGCGACGGGACTTTTCAAGTTCAATGCTCCAATCCAGGGCGCAAGCAGCAGCAATCTTCTCCATTGTCGCAGCTTCTTTCACGCACCCTTTGTACGCGTAAACAAAGGCAATGGAGTACAGGTAGTTTCCAATTTTCCCAGATTGAAAGAATGAAAATTTTGCCTTTCTTTCTTTTCTTCTCGGGGAAGACGAAGATAAAGAGTGCTATTTTAGCATGGCTCGGTCCACTTTGCGTCTCTCAGGTATTTCAGCAAACACGTGAGCAACCCAACCATGGTGAGCCAGAACTACAACTTAAGAGGGTCTTCATGTTCCAAGTCCAAGCTTCCGCTTCCCTATAAAAACACTCGGATTCTAAAATTGGGTTTTTAATGAAACCAATTCAGGATAAGGAACGGCCCAACAGAGCCGGAAGATCTTGAAAATTCCATCAGGGTCTGTAGGGTCATCGGAATCTACAAAAAGACAACATGTACAGTTAGATCAATCAACCATGCATACTTAAGCGTTGAAAGTGGTCCAATTCAGGATAAGGAACGGCCCAACAGAGCCGGAAGATCTTGAAAATTCCATCAGGGTCTGTAGGGTCATCAGAATCTACAAAAAGACAACATGTACAGTTAGATCAATCAACCATGCATACTTAAGCGTTGAAAGTGGACACTTTCATCACACACCTCATGTGATGTCTCTGAGGTAACCTGTTCCTTAATATTGAACCCCAAAAAGAAAAAAAAAAGACCGAACATGAAAGACATGTTATACGTAACCAGTTTGGCCACCTCTTCTCTTATTAGAGAGTTGCTTAGTGTTGTGTTTTGTCCAGCTGTCAATTTACAGGCAATAAGACGCAACTAACTAAGCAAAGGCACGGCCTTGGATGTCCAATTGAATTGCCTCTTCAATGCTCCCACGCAAGGCGAAGCAACCCTCCTGTCCTGCCACCTCTCCACTAGCCTTCTTTTTTCCTTCTTTCGCAATGTGAATATTAATAATGATACGTCAATCAATGTTCTTCAGACAAATGCGTCCAATTTCGTATATAACGCTAGTTTTTATGATCACCCCATCACAGAAACAAACTTGTTTTTGTTGAATTTTGTAATGATTTCACACAATTATTGATAGTTTTTTGAACAAGTGGATGGGGTCCATAATGACAGATTGACAGTGGAATCCAGAGCCATACAAACCATGACAGCCACCCTCGTGTATGCACTCTCATTCGTTGAACTAGAACAAGACACTCGTTCCCGGCGGCTTTGACGGCGGTTTGTGTTTCTCTGTTGAAGCTTGTCTTCGACAATAAACTTCCGTGAAGCGATTGAAACCCATCTCTAGATATGAACTGTCTATCGATTTGTTTGCAAAGTTCGGTGCTTTATCTCTTCTTCGCTTCTGCTTATGCGTTATCTGGTCAGTTGTCAATCTTCTCTCGTTTATTTTCTTAGCATTTACTGTACTATCACCCTTAGCGACTCATCTTAACGTGCTGTTGTTAATGCTTGATACTTGTATGAAAACTTGTGAAGTGGATGAAATGGATGGCGCAGAGAGTGGTCTGTTTAAGGATATATTGAGGGATGAAGCCATAACCAGACTCAATGAGCTTGGAAAGGTATTGGAGTCTAATTTCTTTTTTATCTTTGATTAGGTTGATTTGTCATCTTATGGCATGCTAAGGATTATCGAAACATAGCTAATTGGTTTAAGGTTGGCCAGAATCCTGTTCTACCAGGCTTTTCAAGGTCTTCGACACCACTGTTTTAGTTCGTTTCCATTGTTGAGCTCTTTGCTTTCTACTTCATTTTTCAACTTAATGACTTAAATTGTTTCTTTGTTTTGGGTTTTTAATGAATGAATTATAATTGAAAAAAGGGTGGGCTTAAAGCCTTAAACAGTTGTATCATATGCCCTGCGGTACTAATTTACTAGCATTAATTGATTGGATATCTTGGTTGATGTGCATAAGATTCAAGTAATGCCTTGGAAGTCATGTTTTTTCAATACCCAGACCTTTGAATAAAAAAATATGTAGTGTACATTGTTGGGTGTTGATGTAGTCATCTAATTAACAGGTGAGTGATGCTAATGGCTATCTGGAGAGGACATTCATGAGTACAGCTTCACTCAGGGCAGGAAATCTGATTCGTGATTGGATGGAGGATGCTGGTTTGACAACGTTGGTGCTCTTTCTTTTTTGGACCCACCCTGAATTTTTGGTGCTTGAAGCTCTGAACTGATACCTGTACCAATTCCAGGTGGATGGACTGTATGGGCAATGTACATGGTCGAGTTGAAGGATTGAACTCAAGTGCTGAGGCCTTATTGATTGGTTCTCATTTGGTATCTTCTTTCTTCTGTGTTGTAAACTTCAAATTTGTTTATTTTTTCCTTTATAATCCACAACTAATGGTTGATAATTCTGATTCTTAAATAGGATACTGTAGTTGATGCTGGGATATTTGATGGATCTTTAGGTATAATTGCAGCAGTATCAGCTTTAAAGGCTTTGAAAAGCAACGGATTGCTGTCGAAACTAAAACGACCAGTCGAGGTGAGTGAACCCTTGCTTCAAATTTTCATCTGCAAAACATTTACTCAAATTGTTCTGTTTGTTCTTTTGAAGCTTTCCAATATCACGTGTCATCCCATTATTTGGAAGTTTCTTTTGATGGTACTAGTATATAATGAGGCAAGTTTCAGACAGATTATAATTAATTGCTAAGCTTGTCAACATGCAGGTCATTGCTTTCAGTGACGAAGAAGGAGTGAGGTTTCAATCTACTTTTCTCGGTAGTGCGGCCATAGCTGGTATTTTACCGGTTTCAGCTCTGCAAACATCTGATAAAAGGTTTCTCATATTAGCACTTTTTGTTTACGCGAAGCTCATTCGGTATTGTTGCTTGTTATGGTCCTAATTATGTGCTATCCAATTCAGTGGTGTAACAGTGGAAGATGTTCTTAAAGAGAACTCTATTGATATTGGAGAAGAAAGCCTATCCCAGCTTAAGTATGACAGACACTCTGTATGGGGTTATGTTGAGGTAAGCAAGCTAAGGAACTATTATCTTACAAACTATTTTCCAATTTTCGGTATATCACACAAACTGTATCAGCTTCTGTGTTTATAAATCTGCATATTGGATCCTGTATCTTTTATTACTGCAGCTTCATATTGAACAAGGACCTGTACTAGAATGGGTCGGTTTTCCCATTGGTGTTGTTAAGGGAATAGCTGGACAGACAAGGCTGAAGGTACATGATACGGCTTTAGCATGTTAGTAAACAGCTTGTTTAATTTAGTTGAATCACAATAATTCAACAGCTTTCAGTTTAAGATGTTCTTGAGTTCATAGCATATGTCTGACAAATTTAAAATCTTCAAGGGAAGTACTAGAACAGTGGATCAAAAGTATATTTCTTCCATTTGGTTCATCAAGGGTAGCCCTCCTTTGCGAGATTCTCCTGTGAAGATTGGTTGCTAGTATATAAATGAAAATGCCTGATCATCCTTGGTTCCAAAGAACATGGAAGAACTTTAGCTGTTTAATTGGAAGTTTTAATTTGTCCAAAAGTTACATGCTTGTACAATCAGTAGTTCATAACGCAGACATGGGAAGTGCAAATGATTGCAGACTTTTCCCTTCTTCAAGTGAATATATTGTGAAATAGATTATTCTCCGCCGTCTTTATTAAAGGAAATGGTAGATTGATTACATGCATATTCTTCTGAATCAAGAACTTCAGTTCTTTAATCAACTGCAGTATCTGCAAAACTACTATCCAGGTTACAGTCAAAGGTTCACAAGGGCATGCTGGAACTGTTCCGATGTCTTTGCGCCAAGATCCTATGGCTGCAGCAGCTGAATTAATTGTGCTGTTGGAAAGTCTTTGTAAAGATCCTAAAGTTTTTCTGTCATATGATGGACAATGTGCTGATTCCATAGTGGAATCACTTTCCAGCTCACTTGTTTGTACAGTTGGAGAGATATCCACATGGCCAAGTGCAAGTAATGTCATACCGGGCCAGGCAAGATATACGAACATGATCGTTATTATGTCAAGCACAAATGAAATCCATTACAAATCTAGTAAATCAATCACAACTGTCCATTGACTACATTGCTTTTTAAATGCAGGTAACATTCACTGTGGATTTGCGTGCAATAGATGACATTGGGCGGCAAGCTGTCCTCTATGAACTATCGAATCGGATGTATCAAATATGTGAAAGGCGTTCTGTTCATTGCCATATCGAACACAAGGTGAGACGAACTTTTTCTTGCAATTTTTAGTGTGACAAAGTGCAGATCAGTAATACCACCCTTATCTGTTGTTTGGATTTCATCAGCATAACGCAAATGCAGTGATGTGTGACTCTGAGTTAAGTTCACAGCTAAAAGTTGCAGCAAATGCTTCCCTCAAGAGGATGACCGGTGAGATTCAAGACGAAGTTCCTGTGCTAATGAGCGGAGCAGGACACGACGCAATGGCGATGTCTCATTTAACCAAAGTCGGTTCTCCTAAGCGTTGTTAACAGATAGTAGAGAGTAAATTACTGATATCTAACTGGTAATGATCTTAATCATTTTGAGCAGGTCGGAATGCTATTCATCCGGTGCCGTGGAGGCGTAAGTCACTCTCCTGCAGAGCATGTATTGGATGATGATGTTTGGGCTGCTGGCTTGGCAGTTCTGTCATTTCTTGAGACTCATATGTAAAATAGATAACTTCTGCTATAAATGTACAGGAACACATTCATTATTTGATGGTACAACAACATAATCTGATGAACCTTTCTTAGCTTAATTTATCTGCATTCTGTAGGCCTGAGGCTGGTTTCACACAAGCCTCTAAGGTTACAAAACCATGGACAACTCTGCTCTTCTGGGATTCATGTGCAGATTCAGAAGCCATGTGTAGATTTTGGGTGAGGTATTGAGAAAAAACAAGACTTGGATTTTCACTTGACTGCTTAAAACAATATCATTTTAGATAGTTCGTCGAGCCTTTCGAATCAGACTTTGAACCGGACTTTTAAGTTAGAGTCCTATCCCGAAGTCTAATCAAATTAGGCCTGAAAGAAATAACCACTCTACTAAATAAGAACAAGGATGAACATTTCTAGACCTCTTCAGGTCTCACATCGTCAGAAAATTCTCCATCATATTATCAGGTTAGTATTTTAGATTGTATTTTTATCTTTGCATTCTATGTAAGAACACATTTTGGCATATGATCATGTACTAAACCGTATGTGTCAAAATAATTCCAATAAACATACCTGAACTGGTAGAGTTATTGTAAAGCCCTGATCACCATATACTAAAGTTTATCAGTTACGCTCGTGACAACCATCATAAGAGAAATCTTAGTTTTTTTCAGGCTCCATTGTAAGGTGGCTCAATTTCTCAGGTTTTGTCCAGTCCCTTTTGTTTCAACGTCTGATATTGAGATTCCTAAAGTTTTTGACTTTACTACTTTTATTAATAAGACAAAGAAATAAGTTTTGATCCCTTTCATCTTTAAGAAATTATATTGGATACAAAATCCAAGTCTAATGCTAAAATAATGTTGTGAATATATAAAACCAATTAAGTTGGCCTCATACAACAGCTTAAACTATTGTGGTGAAATGGTCACTTAACAGAGTTAATGGTAGCTTAAAATTAGTACAAAATGCCATAATTTTGGAAATAGGGGAGATTTTATAAATTAAAAAACATACTGGATTTTTTCTATTAAATTAGGCACCAACCGAACAAAGTTAAATTTTTAAAAAAAAATCTTAAAACTTTTTAAAGTAACGATAAAATATTTAAACCTTTAATTTTTAATAAAAATAGTCCGATATTAAATTTTTTGCCAATATAAGTGATGTGACGAACCTTATCTAATTAGTATTTTTGTCACGTGACTACCACGTATCCTAATTTTTGTCATGTCACAAGTTGAAGAAGTTATGATAAAAGAAGTAAAGAAGAAGTGTATAATTATTTTCATTTCAAAAAAAATATGTATAAACCTAAGGGTGTGGTTGAGTAGTAGGGACTCGTCCATCCTTAACCAAAGGTCAGGGGTTTGATCCTTGACTTTGGGTATGGAGCAGCCTTAAATCCTTGGGCCAGCTGTCCCATCCTATGAGGTGCCTACAAACCAGCGAGAGGATTAGTCACTGGGTCCGCCGGTGGATACCCTACTCCAAGACCCAAAAAAAAATGAATAATTATTTTAAGATTTTTATATTAAATTACGAGATAAAAATATAATATGTAATAATCACGTAACAAAATATTAACCTAGCGAAACTCATCATGTCAATTACATTAATTAAAAATTTAATATCAGATTATTTTTACCAAAATTTAAGATTTTTAAAATTAACCCTTTTACCAATAACTTTTGAAAATTAATGTAATATGAATTTTTTATAGATAAGTATTTAATGTCCTGACATATTAGTCTAATTAATCTTATCACCTAGGGACTAGAGAGACCCCAAACCTAATTTTCTTTTTCAAATTTTATGCTGAAGTAGTGTAGTATTAAATTTTTTAAAATTTTGGATCTTAACAAAAATTTTATTTGGTGTTGTTGTTATTGTATAAAAAATTTTGATAATCACAAAATAAAATTAATAATAATAATAATAAATTATAATAAAAATACATTTTATTTAATAATAATTAATTATACTAATTTATAAATAATAAAAAGACTTTTTTTTTTTTTGAAAGGCAAATAATAAAAAGACTTGTTCTTGTCTTATTAAAATAATAAAATCTTAAATAATATCTACTTATGTATATATATAGACATTCAAGTGAACACGACTCATCCATTTCTGAAATGGTTAAGCATCATGAGTTTAGTTTCTTCAGATTATTAATCAGCTTCTTTCTCACTGTGCTTCTCCTCCTTCCTGAAATGGTCTCCGCGGATTGCACCTGCGAATCAGAGGAGAATGATGAGGACAGAGACACCTCTGATGCTCTCAAATACAAGCTCATAGCAATAGGCACAATATTCTGTGCTGGTGCACTAGGAGTTGGTCTGCCATTCTTGGTCCACAGACTTCCATGGTTACACCCAGATAAGGAAGCCTTTTCCCTCATCAGAGCTTTCGCTGCTGGTGTGATCCTCGCAACTGGGTTCGTCCACATTCTCCCTGACGCTTTCGATAGCCTGACAAGTCCTTGTCTCAATGAACGCCCCTGGAAGAAGTTTCCATTCGCAGGCCTTGTAACAATGTTAACAGCTATAGGGACGTTGATGATCGAGTCCTTGGCCACAGGGTACCATAAGAGAGTGGAGTTGTCGTTGAACAAGGAAGACAAGTCCTCCGTGGGTGGTCATGCTAACGATGAAGAGCATGGCGACCATAGTGGCGGCGGTCACGCTCATGGTTCTGGGTTTGCAATGGAAGGTGCAGACTCTTCAGACCTTGTTCGTCACCGGATTGTTTCTCAGGTAAGACGGAAGGAAAAACAAAAAAAAAAGCTTCATTAGTTTATGTCACAACTTGGCTAGATCACGGATACAAACAAACCTGCCGAATGGTTCTAAGTCCTGTAATTACTTAATTAATTCCTTTCCTTTTCTCTAGCGAAATATAATAAAAAATAAATGAAATTTTAATAAATTAAAATAATATTATGTAGATAAGTTATAATTTTTAACATATAAAAATTGAAACGTAAAACAAAATCAAATTAGTGATGATGACTTAGTATATTTAACCTTAATGCCCTAAAAGGGTATGGCTAGATGGTTGAGAGCGGGGCTTGATTTCGGTTAGGTTCCAGGTTCGATTCCTTGCTAGTCGCTCTTGTAAGAGTCTGGGGCAGCCGGGGTTTTACCTATGGGTGGAGAACTAGTAAGACCCTCCGTGATGGGGTGTAGCCGCTTGGCCCTCTGATGAATTGTAGCCACTTGACCCTCTGAGAGGTGAGCCCGTTTGGCCTACCTGTAAGATTTCGAGAATCAAAAAAAAAAATTAACCTTAATATTTAATTATGAATAATGATGATAACTTAATTAGTGACAAAACAAGACCTAAAAAAGGTTCTAATTGACATGAATTTTGAATAATTTAATTTTTTAATTAATTGACGTTTTTTCATAAATTAATTAATTTTTATAATTTAGAATAAATCAATTAATTTTTATTTAAAAGTTTATTTAATTAAAGTTCAACATCTTTAACAACTGACAATAGTCTTATTTTTTTAATCTTATTCAAAAAAAATTATTTTATTCAATATTTATTATAATATTAATTTTATAATAATATAATACCGATTAAATTTTTAAATATTAAACTTTTTATTATACCACTTTAACTTTGAAACGATTTTTTTAAAATAAGAGAAATATATTGAATATGCATATAAAAGTATATCAAGATTTTATGTTAGAATAGACCATATCTTTTATTCTGTTAATTAGTTTCAACTCTGTATCGATTAATCTCATCTATACATTTACGTAAAATTTACGTGACAAAAATTAAGTAACATATGATATAAATTATCATTTTGGTAAAGAGGATTTTGTGTGGACACGAAGAGTGTCTGAAGATTCTCTTTGGTTACTCAACACCTGAACTTGACAAGTAATTAGCTTCACGAGGTAGTAGACACTCACTTCCATCTTAAAACCTGCAGGTGTTGGAGCTGGGAATCATAGTGCATTCTGTAGTAATTGGAATATCTTTGGGAGCAGCAAGAAGTGCAGAAGTAATCAGGCCTTTGGTGGCAGCTTTGAGTTTTCATCAATTTTTCGAAGGAATGGGACTTGGAGGAAGCATTTTTAAGGTACCCTTTTTTAAGTTTTATATAACGATTAAGAATTCTAATCGATTCGGTCAGTTCAATCGTTAGAATTCGGTCAGTTCAATCGTAAAAATTATAAATTGTCAAATTTTTTATTTAAATTTTTAATTTTCTGATTCGATTTATTTTATTTTGACAACTTTTGTTATTAAAAATCGATTCACTTATTAATTTATTAAACAATTATTGTAAATTAATATATTAAAATAAATTAAAATTAATTAATTAATTTTAATTTAACATTATTTTTTAATTTAAATTTTTCAATGCGTAAGAACAATTTCTTTCAATCATATTTAAAATTCTTTAATTTTATTTCATTTTTAGCTGATTTTATGGCGATTTAACTTCGGTTAAACCTTTTATACCTTAAATATTTTCTTTTACAAGTTTAAATTCCAATCCGATTTTAAAATATTAGTTTTATTCCTTATTGCCTTTCTCTTTTTTGGATGGATTTCAATAAGAAAGAGTAAATCACAGTAAACATTTCATAATTCCTATAATTTTAAAAAATTTAAAAAACTTTCTAATCATTAAAATTCTTATAAAAACCTTAATTTTAATTTTTGTAAAATCCCTTTTCTAAAATTTTGATTACAAAATAATAACGAAATGTATAAGATATAAATATTATCTATAAAATAATTAAATATTATTAACATAATAATCCAACTCTCTATTAAGTGAGTGTAATGTTGTGTATTTATGAACATCTCCAAATTCTAAACCCGGCATCAAGATGCCTATTAGGACAATGTTGATGTTGTTTTGTAATAATTTACGTTAAGTTAATTAATTTAATTTGAGTTTAAGAATTAAGATAGACTTTTATAAAAGTAATATTTTACTAATTCAGGTGTTGATGTTTACTATGCACGTGTTTTATTGTTATTTTTTAATCGAAATATAAGAAAAGAGATTTTCTAAAAAATAAAAATGAAAATTTTTCCAAAATTTTAAAAAAAAATTTGTCAAAAACTCCACTAGTCCTCAAGAAGGTTGTTGTGCAAGGGTCTCAAGTTCGAGTCCCAATAACGACAGTGTGAAAGTTTCATCCAATGTGATGGCTCTTTGTGTGTACCGAATACTGAGCCGCCTTTCTGAAGAGTTGAGTAAAAGTAAACCATGATTTACTCAGGAATTGATTTACTCAGGAATTCTCCCTTTTGAGTGCAAAAGAAGTGACCAACCTAAAGAGAGTCCACAACACATTACATTACATGGTGTGTCAAGGAATAAATCTCTTTGCAATATCTAACAACCAGCAACTGGAACTAATGTTATTTGCAGGCAAATTTCAAGGTTGGAAGCATTGTGATTATGGTCATCTTCTTCTCCCTGACAACACCAACTGGTATTGCTGTTGGGATAGGAATATCACATGGCTACAATGCAAACAGTCCAACTGCATTGATTGTACAAGGCCTTCTCAATGCAGCTTCTGCTGGTATCCTCATTTACATGGCACTCGTTGATCTTCTCGCCCATGAATTCATGGAGTCCAAAGTGTTAACTAATCTTAGGCTTCAAATTTGGGCAAGCGTTTCTCTTTTCATGGGAACATGTTGCATGTCCTTCTTAGCCGTATGGACTTGAGTGAACATTCATCTTCGTCTCCCACTTTCTTTCTTTTTTAGGTAAAACCGTAAAAGACACATATCTCACTTTTATTTAATAATTTAAGTCAAATTTAATTGAGTTCAGAAGAGTTTAAGAGTGAATTAAGTTATCATACTAGCTTAGTTAATTAGTTATAATAAGTTTATATAAGATAATTACAAAATAAACATAATAACAATAAAAGAGACTTAAAAATACAAAATTAATTTATAGCGACTTTGTCTTCAAACTATATTGAATTGCATGTGCACTTGACTTTGATTGTTTTCTCAATTCTCGAATCGCTTAATTAACTTCTCTGCTTACTGCAATAAAAGCAGGAATTAGCGACGAAAAATTACCGATGGAAAAGAAACCGTCACAAATTATTGACGCTTTATCCTTTTTTTATTTAACTGGATATTTAAAATATATTTAACTTGGACCTAGTAAAAAGAAGTTAAGAATTAAAATATATTTAAAGTCAATTTTCAAGGATGAATTTAACTTTTTCTTCCTTGTCAAAATTTGTAAAGTCTTTGATTTGCTTAACATTAGTATCTTGAACTTCATATTTCTTGCACATAAGAACAATTGGCACAACGTTCCAACATAGGACAATAGGGTATTTGTAACCCTCATTTTCTAATAATAATTTAAACAGGATGATAATAGTAATTATGCATATTCTATACCGAGTCCAAAAGCAAAGATCTTAACATAAGTTAACAACAATTAGCATTTTCTCAACAGAATTTTCTTTTTGTACCTTTCCTTCAATTTCGTTAGTTGAAGTTGACAGATTCTATACTGACGTTGACAGATTTCGAATAATTATGTATCCCAAAGGTCAAACCACGAAAAATATAGGGTCGAAAATTACAATGTTTTGAAAATCCTATCGGTGATTGAACCGGAGAAATAACTAATTTAAAGATCAATGATTTAACTGAAATTTAACCGTGATCGAACTAGTGACTAATAAATATATAAATTTTTATTTTATATATATTATATATATATGATAATTTTTAAACATCCTATTTAATTATTTATCTAATTGTAAACTTAACTTAAACTTTCAAACTTTAAAATATATAAGTTTTTTTTCAAGCTCACCAACACAACACAAAATAAGATAACAAAGTTCACTAGTCATATTTCATTAAAAAGATTAAAAGAAAGATCACTAATCATAATATTTATTTAAGTTGAAATCATCAAAATCAAGACATTTTAAATAGACCGGTCGGTTCTTTCTTTCACCGATTCAGTAGTTTTTACCGGCTAGACTGCAAAATAAACTGGTCAACCACTAAAAAAAGGACTAAATCAGACCGTTTCAGGCTCTGAATCATCGGTTCTCTAATTTGACTGACCGATTCGGTTCGGTTTTGAATACTGAAAAATTCTATCTAATTTGGGTCGGTTTGACCTAAAGTTAATGGATCTAACTTAAACTGAATAAATCTTAAGTTGATCTTGAACTTTAAAGTTTTTGAAATTTCGTCTTTTAATCTAGCGAACTGCTGAAGTCTTGTTTTTTTAAATAAAACAATATTATTTTTGAATAAAATGATATTATTTTTAAAATTTAAAAATTTAAAAATTTAAATTTCTAAGTCAGTCTGGTCAAGCCTATCATATCGAACTTCAAAACATAAACCGGAAGGCATATTTTCAACTTAGACCTAGGCCCGTGAGTTCGAACTACATCCGGCCCGCCACAAAGTGAATGTCCTACAGAACATAAAAATATGCCTATATATATCTATATATATATATATATATATATGTATAAGAATATGTAGCACTTATTATTAATAATTAAAAAAATCCAACTAGTTCGATCAGTTCAATTATTAAAACTTTGAACAGTTCAATTTTCAGGTCGATTTTTAACTTTCTGGTTTAATTTACTTCAATAACTATTTTTGTTAAAAATTGGTCAATTTATTAATTAATCAGCCAATTTTATAAATTAATAAATTCTTATAAACAAAAATAATCAATTAATTTTTATTTGACAATCACTTTTTCAATTAAAATTTAAATTCTTCGATAGTTAAGGATCATTTACACGTTAAACTTTTTGTCTTATCAGTTTAACTACCGGTAACCGGTCTAGTTTTTAAAATATTGCTAATTATTATTAAATATTTGCCATAACTGATCAAATGCATGTTTAACATTTCTTTTATAGAAAACTGGTCCGATTAGATAAAGAAAGAAGACATCTTTGATATAATAATAATAACATTTAAATTTTTTTGTTTAATATGAAAATGATAAAATGTAAGGATTTATTTTTCTTTAATAACAATATTTTTAAGTCGCATGATATGAATAATTTCTTTCTTTACATGAATAATCTTCTTCATTACTCTATTTAAATATTAATAAAGAAACAATTCTAGTGAATAATTATAACAAATTTATATAAAATAATTATAAAAAATTAACTTATTGTTAACTCCTAGTTTATTCTTAATGATTCTGATGATAACTATATAATATTTCAAAATTTAAATTTGATTTATTTCCTTTTATAACTAATGATATAATATTTAAAAGGATATAAAATAATAGGATAAATATTTCCTTTATTGCAGGAGCCTTCTTAACGAACTTACCTTATTAAAAATGATTCCATAATATCCGGAAAGATTTTACTAATCACATAAATATTGTCAAAACTTTTCTTTTAACATCTGGATATTGAAAGATTACAACAAAGATGATGTCAAAGATTCGATAGGTTCAAAGTCAACTCAAAATATAAGTGAAGCAATGACTAGTTAACAGGCTCCTTTTATTTTTAAACTTTAACAAGCTCCTTTCGGTAATAAATTTCTTTCGTTTTGAACATTAACAGACTCATTTTATTTTTAAACATTAATAGGCTATCTTTTTTTTAATGTTAACAGACTCCTTTCGTTTTAAACTTTAACACGCTTCTTTTATTTGCAAACTTTTCTGTTAAAATTTAGCAAGTTCTTACCGTTTACACAAATTGATAATAACTTGCAAAATTTTTAAATCACAAACAATTCACCTCCCTCTGGCGTGTGTTTACTTTATCCCTTATATCTACAATCATAAACCTCTCAACTAGTTACAGATGAGATTGTATATTTGCTTTCTCCGAGCTCCGAATCATAGACATTTCTATTAGAACCATATTGTTGTAGCTGTATTAACTTATGTCCGTTCTCTAAATTCTACTAAAAAACTCACACAACGTGTAACATCAGATCATTGATGCCCCAAATCGGCCGACAGTTAATACACATAGAGGGTTGAAAGGTCGTGTTAAAACACAGGTGATTAGTATCAAAAGTGTGGCTCATTAACAAGGAGGATCAGGAATGTGCAATCACACATGAAAGCTTAAGAATTACATTCAGCAGCAAATCCCAGTATGGGACAACATGAGACTGTTTGGCCCGTACGATCAGATCAACTTTAGCTAATCTTAATCTTCCTTCTTTTGTGATTTGGAGGACTCTCCATCATTGACTGGAGATTGGCTTACACTAGCTGTGGCCTCAGCCAGAAATGTAGGATCTGGTTCATGTTTATCTGAAGGTTCCTTCATGGCCATGTAGATGTAGAAGGCTATCACAACATTCACTGATATTACAGCAAGGAATCCACTTAGCAATGTCAAGGAATGAGGAGACAAATGGGTTACACCTGTTGCAAAATGAATGGTACCAATTTAAATAACCCAAGTACAAAATCTAGTCAAGCAACTCAAGCCTTGCTTCAACAGGAAGAAGATACATTTATGTCCCAGAATTTGTCATGAAAGGATCATATGTCACGGCAGAGACTTTGTTTTGGGATTAATCAAGGTCAAAGAGAGATTAACAAGGTCAAGAGCTCACAAATCCAAGGATTGTTCAGAACATTGTACCCAAAACACTTTCATTGTAAAGAAGGTAAAGAAGGATATGAGTCTAGCAGAATGCCTTGTTCTACTAATCTGAGTCACGAATTCCAAAAGATGCACGCTTTAAGAGTATAAATCAGGGTTTCTAAATGTCAATCATTCCCTCTATAATGATAAAAACAAGCAACCATCAAAAACCTCCTCCAACTTTCATCTAAACGTTTAAGAACAATTACAAGGTTACCTCCATACAAAGAAATTAAACCTTTAAAAGAAACAAAAGATGAAAACTTTACGACATGAACTAGATCAGTACTATCCCAACTCAAAATAGCGGGTACCCAGATGAAGGAGAGAGCATACAAGTGCAGAAAAAGATTACCTGGAACCAAGTCATGGTTAAAAGCATAGAGAACCGCTAGAGGAGCAACCCACATGAACGTTGAAGCTACAAAAAAACTTATTTATCACTCCTTCCATTTTCGCCATCGCTCTAAGACACGGGATGAGAATCTAAGATAGGCCCCGTGAAAATGAGATTCAATTTCGTAAATTCATCGAACAACTGGCGTGCGATAAAACATGGAACAACTGACAATTACCCAGAAACTGAAAGGGAAAATAATAAGAACCAATCACACGTTAGGCAAGAAGAATCAGCGAAATCCGAGGTTGATTCAGAGGAACCAATCTTGGTGATGTGCTGCTTCAGAGGAAGTTGATTCAACGAAGAGCAGTCTGCTTGGAGTGGGCTAAGTTGGGCTCCGTTAAGTCCAGATCATTCAGGCATTTTACTATTAATTTACTATTCATTAAAAAAAATTAACATTGCAATTTAACATATAATTATATCATTTTTTAAAGAGCTTAAATGTAGAAATTTTAATTAAATAATCTGCAAGAAATTTAAGATAATAAGTTTCATGGAAGAAAGAAAATAATAGAAATAAAAAATATTAATTTTAACTTATTATTAAAAAAGAGAAATAAAATTCAACTCAACATATTTGATTAGCTAGTAACGACCTGTTTGGTACACTGGAATAGCTATTTTATTCTATAACTATTTCTAACATATTATTAATCCTATGTTTGGTTATAAACCAAACCCAGCATAGCTATGCATCAGAAAAATCTATTTTTAAATTATGAAGAATACATAAAACTCATCTCTACTTATCTTTAACTTTTTCAAAAATAACTATTCCAATAAAAGACAACTTTATCCTTCTCACAAATAATAATAATAAGATAATTAATTTCGTATAACAAAATTATTAATAAAAATAATAATATTAGTAATATTAAGAATAATAATAACTAGAAAATTTATAACAATTATTAATAATGATAACAATAATTCATAATTAATAATTAACAATAACAATAACAATAACAATAATAACAATAACAATAATAATAAGTACAAAATAATTAATAATAAAAATTAATAATAAGTACAAAATTTAAAATAATTAATAATAATAGTAAGATAATTAATTTCGTATAATAAATTTAATAATAATAATAATAAGTAGAAAATTTATAACAATAATTTATAATAATAATAATTAATAATTAATAACAATAATAACAAAATTTATAATAATAAGAACAAATTTTATAATAATAATAATTAATAATAATAACAATAACAATAAATTAATAATAATAAGAATAATAATAATAAGTAAAAATTTTAATATTTTATTATTAATTTTAGTATACGAAATTATTTATCTGATTATTATTATTAATTATTGTTATTATTATTATTATAATAAATTTTCTATTTATTATTATTATTATTATTCGTATAATAAAATTAATAGTAAAATAAGAATAAGAATAAGAATAAGAATAATAATAATAAGTAGAAAATTTATAATAATAATAATAATAATAATAAGTTTAATAATATAATTAAGAATAAAAAATTAATAATTTAATAATAAGTAGAAAATTTATAACAATATTTAATAATAATAAGAATAATAGAGTGAATAATAATAATAATAATAATAATAATAATAATAATAATATAATGATAAGGACATTTTGATCTTTTTGTTACTTGTTCCTTTCTTATTCCAAGTTTATATTTTCAAACCAAACATTGGAATAGAAATTCTTTCTGTATTCCATTCCTTAAACTAAACAAAGTCATACTTATTATGTTCTATACCTCATCTTTTCTATTCATAGGAATAACTAATCTATTCCCTATCGATTCCATTCCTTAAACCAATAAAAATCTCGTTAATCACAAAATCTAAAGAGTTTCAAAAGTACGTAACCTTACTCTTAACTAACAGAGGAATTATTTTTAAAGAATCCAAATGAAGAAAAAAAATAGATATATAAATAAAAATTTTCATAAATAAAATTTTAAAAATTAACTCTATCAAGATTTGAATTATTTTATTAATATTGAAAATAATAATTTGATAATATCTTTAAAAAATGATATAAATTCCAATTATATACATATATATAGTAGTTACTAAGTGCAATGCTCAGAGCTTGAGTTACGGAGCTCAACCCCGCTTTAACGATGATCATACTCGACTAAACGACTTAAATCTAATCCAAAAGCATGTTAATGAACATGATCACATATGGACAAGTGGAGAATAATAAAAAATTTCATACATGCCTCAAAAGAGTCTGACAATGACATAGCAAGAAATGGCAAGTAGAGTAACAATGCACATATATTGGGAGATGGAGACTGAATCTTGCATCACCTTGAGCAATTCACTCTTAACAACATTGGCATTCATGACCATATCTTCAAGGAACGAATCATCAGTGTGGTTATCATCAAACCCAGGTTGCATCCCCCCATATGCCACTTTTCTCCATTTGGGACGAGTTTCAGATATGCCACCATCCATGCTGTTGAAGTCTAATTGTTATTGTGCAATTTAATCAATATAGCTTCAAAAACATCATTGCAATTCCTGCTCTTGGTATGGACAATTAGGTCTCCACGTGGCTCTAACTCTACAAGGAACAAGACATTCATTTCATACAGTTCTTCTGATACATGATCCAAAACTTGATAGAACTCCAAGATCAATTGAACTCCCAGATCCAACCCGGTCTCATAAAATCCAAATCGGAAATCCAAGCAAAATCTAGACATCGAACGTAAAATGAATAAAAAATAACGCACCAAATCTCAAGCAGTGGGAAGGAGAATGGATCAAATCTAACAACAGTAAGGAGATCACCTCTTTCAGGAATCCCAAAACCGACAAATCACATATACAATTCCAAACAGAAGAGAAAGAGAGCGGTGTGAGTGGGTCGTAGTTAGCTACTTAACTCTTAGAGAGATGGAGAAAGACAGAGATGTAGTAAAGAAAAATGAAGCCGAAGCCAAATTCAAGCAAATCTCGCAAGCTTACGATGTTCTCAGCGATGCCCAGAAGCGGCAGATCTACGATGTCGGTGTGTTCTTTAACCAATTTTACACCTTGGGAGTGACCTGATTCGAAAAGCCGAAGAATGTCAGGTGTGCAACGGAAACAGACCTGATTTGTGATGCTTCGTAGAAAATGAAAACAATTATTAATTTTAAATATTTTTTAAAGATAAAAGAATTTATTCATTAAGCCGTAAAATACATCAATAAATCTTTTCAAATCTGAATTAAGAATAAAAATAAGGCTTTTACAACATTTCTATGAAAAAACTTAATTTTATAAACTACATTGTTTTCTTTTTTTTTTTGTTAGCTTACGAGGTGTCTTAAGAGGGTTCCAATTGTGGGAAGGTACCTTTAATCTATTTACTCCCAAACTAATCCCTGCTCCAAGTCAGCCCGTAAAAAGTAATTACATTGTTTTCTATAAAAAGAGCTCGATTGTTCTTGCATGCGACGAGCTACCAATGTTTCTTCTATCCGACAATGCATTTTGTGACCTAAGACAAGCTTATCTACGTTAATTTGATTGAAAACTCTCTGGTTTCTTTCTTTCTGTACAAAGTAGACTATAATGTTGAAATTGAGGCATAAGCAGACTCTATCTTTCCTCGTTGATTTGAATTTATGATTAGCCGATTCTAATATTTTGTTCCAATCTGATTCATGACAGTAGATGCTAAGAGTTTGCTAGATAGTGACCCAAATTGAAGCTGAATAATCATACTTAAGGGGTGCATGGTTGATTTGAATTTATGATTAGCCCATTCTAATATTTTGTTCCAATCTAATTCAGGATAGTAGATGCTAACGTTGCACTTGGTTAGCGTCTTCAACATGCAGAGACAGGACGAGACGGAACAGAACAAGAATTAGAGATACGGACCCACATGGAAGCTGAATAATCATGCTTAAGGGATGCATAGTTAATGAATTTGAAAAGATATCAATAGGTAAGAAATGAAAAACAGTTGCTTGATTATATATTATTATTATATGAACAATATTTTTATATCTGAATTTTAAGAATTACTCTGTACCCTCTTAATATAAGAAGAATGAAATTTTTGCGTAACATGCAAGTGACACAATTGTCACGCCCATGACAATAATTTTTTTTCTTTTTTTAGCAAAACAATATAATTAATTAAAGTGTATTAAATTTTGGTGTAAACATTTTAAAGATTTTTTCCCCTTTTTTAGCAAAACAATATAATTAATTAAATACAATTAATTAGAATATATTAAAATTTGATGCAAAATAAAATTTTAACAAAATTTTATATATTCTTTTTAGTGAAATAATACAGTTAATTAGATATAATTAATTAGCGTATATTAAAATTATATGTAATTAATTATAATATATTAACATATGATGTATAACAATTTTTTATTTTTTAGCAAAACAATATAATTAATTATAATACATTAAAATTTGATGTAAAACAAATTTTTAACAAATTTTTATTTCTCAAGCTTTTTAACAAACTAGCCATTATCAATGATAATGATAATCATTCCTTCGTCCTAATCAACCATCATAATTATAATAATTATATTCATTTATATTTCTCACTATATTCATTCTCATTATTATTATCATTATCACGTGTGATGATCAATGCTTTCAAGCTCATTGCAACATAGTTCACATAATTTATCTTTAGAACCTAATCTTTAGTTTTCAACTTCTTCGTAACCGCTAGTTAAGTAGTGAAAGAAGCTTTTAGCTTTAAGGAACCTTTCCGAACAATATTATATCAAGGAATAAGAGCGCGACAGGGCTCGAGAGCTTTGATGCATGTAAAGCGTGAAAAGTCTCCATTGTGGCTTAGCGACCATAAAAGTATGTCTGCAGTAACTTTTTTTTTTTTGAAAAGGATAAATAACAAGGAGGCCTATAGTCTCAAAAATGCCACAAATAAAGCATCATTCTGTAGAAATTGTCGAATACCCGAAACAAGCATTTTTCACATATGCCAATACTGTAAAGAGGAAGATCCTAAATTCGCTAGATAATCAGTACATTGGTTGCCTTCTCTCCAAATATGAGCAATAGAACAGGCCCAATCATTCCTTAGATAAAACAAAATATCCTTAACAATTGTCAAATAAGGATGAGATGGAAGGCATTCCTGGGTGACTAAAATTTGATCAGTGAACTTGTTTCTCAGAATATGTGTAAAGGTTTAGAAGAATTCATTTATTTGAGTTATTTGTCATAAGCTGATTTTCTCAATATAAAACTCAAAAAAATGAGAACAACTAATTTTTTAAAATTAATTAGATGTAGTCTTTTTACAGCAGTGATATGTATAATGTATAAATTCAATTTTATGATAAGAGATAATTTTAAAAATAAAAAAGCTCAAATTCGATCAAAACTTGGTCAACTTATACCAAATTGATTTATTTTGGATTAAAATGATTAGGTTGGGTCGGGTTGGAAATTTTTGTCAAGCCTAACTGAAAATCAATTCCTAAATAACACTTTGATGTTAAAAAAGGGTGTGAGCAAAGGTTTGAATATAGTACCGTATTGATCGGTATCAACCAAAAATTTGTACTGAATAAAAAAGTATCGTATTGGACTTTGGTACCAATCGATAACTAAAATACCTACCAAGGTTTTAATTTTAACAAATTCTAAGATTAAATTGAAAAAAAATAAATTTCTCCTCTATAAAATATTAGTTACTTATACATAAAAAAGAAATATAATAAAATTATCTATAATTTATTTAATAAACTTTAAAGATACAAATACAAATGTATTAAATAATTTTTTTTTTGTCTTAGACCAGGGTATCAACCGGCGGACTCAGTGACTAATCCTCTCGCTGGTTTGTAGGCACCTCACAGGGTGGGACAGCTGGCCCAAGGATTTAAGGCTGCTCCATACCCAAAGTCAAGGATCGAACCCCTGACCTTTGGTTAAGGATGGATGAGTCCTTGCCACTCAACCACACCTCTTGGGTTGTATTAAATAATTTTTAATGTAATTAAACTTTTACAAAGTGATTCTATATTATATAACTAAATATTACTTTAACATAATTTAAATATATTCAATAAAATTTTTAAAAATTTACATATTTAATATTTACAATATATATACTTTTTAGTACATAAATGTGAAAATTATTATAACTTCTGAAATATATAAAGATAATATTTGAAATTAAATTTACTTATTATAAATAAATTTTTCTAATAAACTCATATTAAATTAAACCCTGTTAACTTTAAACTATATTGGGTCGGGCAGTTAAGTTTTGACAAGTCTATTAATTGCGTTGGACTTTCGTCAATTAATCAATGAATAAATGTTTTCACCTTTTACTTTGTTTTTTTTTGACAAAGATTAAAAAATTATTTCCTTTTATTAGATTGATAGTAAAAACTCTAAATAAGCTCTTTTTCAGTTCAATTTGATTTATTTTAATAACTTTTATTTTAAAAAATCAACCAGATAATTAATTAATTTGATAGTTTTCATAAACTAATCAATTTTTATAAACAAAAGATAAACTAATTAATTTCAAATTCTTTAATAGGTAAAAACAATCTCTTTCAATCATATTTTAAATTCTTTAATTTTGTTAGATCTTTAACCAACTTTATGACCGTTTAATTTTAGTTAAACGTTTTAAATTTTAGACCTCTTCAATTTCAAATTTAGGGTTGTTTAGTTTTACTTATATATTTTTTTTGTAGTTTTTAGTTTTTATTTTTAGATTTCAATTTAAGTTTTTTCTTGAAATAAAAAATATGTTTAATTGGTAATATTAATATAATTATTTTTTATCACTGATAATAATTACATATTAGATAAAACTAAAAGATAAATTGTTTTTAATTAAATAAATTTATTTTAGTCTCTTATATAATATTTATTTTATTTTTATTAAAATAAATAATTTAAAATTTAATTAATATTTATTTTAATTATTGAATCAAAATTTATTTGAAATTTTTATATTTTAAGATGTTTTTGAATTTATTTATATTTTTTAATGATTATTAAATTTAATTTAATTACAAAATAGATAAAATTATTAAGTAAAATTAAATTATTCATCATTCTTATTAATAATTAATATTAAATCAAATTATTTGTAAATTTTTAATAGTTAATTTATTAAATAATATATATTTAGTTGATAATAAATATATCAAAATACGAAAAATAGAAATAAAAAATCACTTTTTATTGTTTTTTATAAATTTTAAAAATTAGAGAAAAGTAAAAACTTAAAACTTAATCAATTTTTATAATTTTTAAAAAATTGAAAGGAAAACCAAAATTAAAAATTTTAAACAAACAATTTTTTTATAAATTAAGAAAAAGCAGTCCTAAGTAAACAAGAATACTTGCCTTGTTGGATGTTTGTAGTCTACCCCTGGGATGCGGGATTTAGTATTTACTTGCAAACCAAATATTTTAAACTACAAATTGTTCGGAGAAGGAACAAAACCCTAATTGATCGATTAAACTTGAAGCCCAAGATGGGGAAGAAGAAGAAGAGAGTATCGTCGAAGGTGTGGTGCTATTACTGCGATAGGGAATTCGACGACGAGAAGATTCTGGTGCAACACCAGAAGGCTAAGCACTTCAAATGCCATGTCTGTCACAAGAAGCTCTCTACTGCTGGTGGCATGGCCATCCACGTCCTCCAGGTCCATAAAGAGACCGTTTCCAAGTACGGTTCCGCTCCCTCAATTGAAATTTTATGCTTGTGATTGAGGGAATTTGTAGTTAGTTTTTGTTGCCGATCTATTTTATATCTTGATGCTTTTTGATTTAGGGTTCCCAATGCTAAATCTGGAAGAGAATCGACTGATATTGAAATCTACGGAATGCAAGGAATCCCGCCTGACGTATTGGCTGCCCACTATGGAGAGGATGGTAAGGGCCCTTGAAACTAATCTTTTTTAGATTTTGTGTTGTCAAGGTTTATTCTGGTGAACCCTGGTTTCCACAAATTTGAGATGTGATTTTCTAGGTCTTGATTTGTGAGAGTGATGCAGAGTTGTGCTATTTTTTCATTTAAAGCAAGTGAACCACTAACGAGTATGCTCGAGCTTTTCTTTTACATTTATTTCTTCTAGAACTATTCTTGTTGTGATCCCGTCCACAGTGGAATCTTTAACAAAAATAATGTATGAATCTGTTGCAGAAGAAGAGACTCCATCAAAAGCTGCCAAAGTAGATGTTCCACCCACCCCAGTTGTTAGTGGTGTGTTGCCTGGATCATTAGGTGTTGCATATCCTCCACAAAGTCTAGGGGCAATGCGACCAATGTATATTTCGCATTCTTACATTACTTTTGCTACTGTTGGAATATTATCTGATATATACTTGACGGGTACTGAATTGTTGTCGATTTTAGTATTCACGGTTGCATTGCATTGAAATGATAACATGAATCCCAACATAGGTCATTTTCTTTTGCAAAATTTATAAGAACGACGTTTTTTTAACTCTTGTCAATCTCCTTGCTGTAGTTACAGTCCTACTGTTCCAGTTCCACCTGCTGGTTGGCCAGTTCCTCCTCGTCCTCAACCATGGTTTCCACAGCAACCTGCAGTTTCAATTACTCCTTCTGCCCCAATGGTATATGCCCAGCAACCACTATTTCCTGTGCAAAATGTGAGGCCTCCTTTGCAGCCGACTACATCACCTGCACTTCAACCTTCACAAGTAACTCTACCTGGACAGCCCTCTTCCATGCCACCCGTTCCTGTATCGCAACCTTTGTTTCCTATTGTCAACAATAACTTGCCTCAAAGTTCATCATTTTCTGCTCCTTTGCCTTCAACTGCCCTTGCAGAAGTTAAAGGTTCAGCAGATGCTCAATCTATAGCTAACCCTTCTGTAGCCAGTAACTACAACTCTTCAATAATGCCAGGTTTGACTAATTATAGCCTTTTGCTCTGCAAATAGGTTTCTGGGTGTTCTCAATTTGCTGTTGAAAGCAATTCTGTTCGAATAATCTAGATATAAGTTTTTAAGATAACATTACTAATTTCTACTTGTGAGTCTTAATTCCTCAGTTTTGAGATTATATATCTATGAATTGATTGCTAAGCCAGATTTTACTCCATATATTTAATAAAACCAAACTTGCTTGTATTAACCTGTAGGTGGAACTTTGACCAATTCTCATTCGTATGCCTCTGGGCCAAATACTGGTGGTCCTTCGATTGGGCCACCTCCTGTAATTGCAAACAAAGCTCCTACCCCCCAACCAGCCATTAATGAGGTGTACTTAATTTGGGATGATGAGGCGATGTCTATGGTAAGTTGTTACTGTGAGTAAGCTTTCTTCTTGTACTTTGAAGATTCCTTGATAAGTATAATGATTTAGAATTTTGCAGGAGGAGAGAAGAATGTCCTTGTCAAAGTATCAGTTGCATGATGAAACTAGCCAGGTAAGTTATGACTACCTGTTTGATATTTGAAGTTGGTTTGCACATCTAACCAGATGGGTAGGCTTTATGCTTGTGTTTCAGATACGCTTGTTTACGCATCCTTACCTATTTTAGAAAGGTATTTCTGCATGAATTCCAATGCTTCTTTTCACGTTCCTCATCATGGAACCTGCTGTTAGCACAGGAATTATGTTTTGATACTGAATCATATTCATCAACGGTGATGATGCTTTTATTTGACTGAAACATATGGTTGAATGCCAATGCCACTTGGTATGTTTATATGCGCCCTATGTTTGTAATAAGATAATTACCATTTTGACAAGGTTGCTGAATCAACTCAAGGATGCTCCATCATGTAGCACCATCGTCAGTTAAGAAAGAATGCAATTTATTTACTGATTTGGAATTTAACTTTACTCAATTCACCCTATGCTTGATTCCAAATGAGGGGTTTTGGGTTAGGTGATACCCAAGCTCCTTCCTAGCGTCATAACTGTTTAGTTTTTAAGGTCGAACAGTGAATTCAGAATCAGCCCAGGTCAGCTCCTTTTGCAAAGTTCTTCACGTAGGACCAAGCTTTGGAAGAAATATATTGATCTGTCCAGTTGGTTTTTGGTGGCAATTCATCTGCTAAATTGTTTTTCATCTTATTTAATGTTCCAGATGAGCTCAATTGATGCAGCTATTGACAGAAGGATATCAGAAAGCAGGCTTGCTGGTCGAATGACATTTTAAATTAAACGAAGACCGTCCTCCATTCGAGCTTAGCTTCCAACTGAGTCACCTACTTGCAGTGGTCCTAGTTAGAATCATGTGTCTGTTGTTTTCCTTAGAAAAACAAGTCTTAATAGGAGAGAATGACATTGGTTGGCATTCAAGTAATGACATTGGTTGGCATTCAAGTGAGTCCCAAGGAGATGAAGAACAGCTCTAGTTGCCCTTTTTCTGTTTCATTTTTTAGGAGGAAGTTTGTAAGATTGAAAGGTTAAGCTTTTTAGTTTGCATTGACGTTACAAGAAAGATGGAATATTTAAAACCTGCAAAATGGATTGCATTGTAGGTATCTACCCTTAATGAAATTAAAATAATTATCTCTATTATAGAGTAAGGTCTTGTTATTTATATTGGAAATTTAATTTGGATGAGATGCATTTTGAAGTGCCATTATGCACTTGACATTTCAATCATTAAGGGTGCGTTTACTTTCAGAAAATTTTCTAATTTTCTAGAAATTTTTTTCATAAAATAGAAAATAATTAGAAAACATGTTTACTAATAAAAAAGTAGATCAATTTTTCAAGAAAAACGTGTTTTCTATTTTTCCAATTTTCTAGGAAACTAGAAAACTACTTTTAATAGGT
>JAOSBP010000003.1:28715486-28741757 GCA_027563825.1 Erythroxylum mucronatum
ACATGTTTTTGACAATTTTTCACTGAAAATGAAAATTGAAAATATATGCAAAAAATCAAGATAGAAAATAAGAAACTGTTTTCTGAAAGTAAACGGACCCTAAATGTTTTCCAATTTCCAATTTTATTTTTTTAATAGAGATTAGAACAAAAATTTTGCAAGCACTTGGAATCTGAGAAGTTTCAGTAATACGCAGCCTTATTGAAAGATTGTTTTCATTTTAATAAAGTTTGTATAGAAACTATTTAATCTTTTAATAAATTTATTTAAGCATTATAAGAAAAAATAAAATTTGACTCACAATTAAATATATCTTGATTCTTTAGTAATGACTAAGTTTGGTTTAATGTTGTTTGATTTATTTTCTAAAATGATATAGTTTTAATCTTGAATTTTTTTAATTTGTAATTAAATTTACAAAGTAAAATAATGTTATTTTGACTTGAATTAAAATTAAAATTTCATAAACTTAAATGTCTTATTAATATCAAGTTAGGCAACTTAATTATACCATCTTAAAATCTAATAAAATTACATATATCTTATTAATTTCAAATTAGGTGAAATCGAATCCAATTTTATTTCACCGTCTTAAAATTTAATAAACTTAAATCAAGTTATAATTAATTTTACTATCTTACAATCTAATAAATTTAACTATATCTTATTAATTTTGAATTAAACTAAATTGACTTAATTCAACTATCTCAAATCAATACTTACAGCTTGAGCTATTTTAGTAATTTTGATATATATATATATATATATAATGTAATTAATATATATTTTTATGTACTTATGTATTTACTGTAATTTTATTTATATAATAATTTACTGTATTAATTTTACTTATTTACTCTTTAACCTACGTCACTCTTTTATTGTTATATTTATATGTGGGTATACTAGACCATTCTATTATATAGGGATAAGATTGTTTACTATCTATTTTATTACGGAACA
The DNA here is from genome assembly GCA_027563825.1 of Erythroxylum mucronatum. Lineage (NCBI taxonomy): Eukaryota > Viridiplantae > Streptophyta > Magnoliopsida > Malpighiales > Erythroxylaceae > Erythroxylum > Erythroxylum mucronatum. The sequence continues at coordinate 28,716,450 of JAOSBP010000003.1, forward strand.
TCGGATTGAGCGTGTAATGTGACGATGATATATCAAATAAAAATGAAAGTACAAATAAAATACGAAATAAATACTTGGGATAAAATTTGCACGGGAAGTGGTAATCGATCCGCCCTACCCCCTAAACCCTTCAAAACCCTGATTGTGCTACATCAGCAAGTGTTTGGGTTTCATGGTTGCCTCTGGATCTCTGTCTGTGTTCCTGTTCCCGTGTTGTTGTGAACATGCTTATGTTATAATCCAATAAAACTGAATAAGATGAAAGCGTTAAGAGCACTAAGAACTGTATCAATTCTTGGGTCAAAGCTCCAATACCCTTGTCTTCAGCACCGGCCGGCACCATTCTCTTGTTCCTTCTCGGCTCAACCTCAAGAAAACGACAGCGAAAACGACCACACCGACGTCGGATTTGATAGCAGCCACTTCGCGATCCCCGGCTTGAACTCCGATGCAACGACCTTCTCTTCACAAACCCCGCAAGAGCCCACTTGGGACGCGAAGTATAGAGAGAAAGCCGACAGGGTAGTGCTCGGGAAAGAGACCCAGAAGCCGAAAGTGAAGATCTTGAAGGAACAACAGGATGAGGAGAGGCATAGAATGTTGGCAAGAGCGTTGCTTGAGGCGGCGCTGGAGAAACCCGATGATGAGGAGGAGGAGGTTCGAGAGGAGGACCAGAAGTCACTTGCCGTTGGGATAATTGGTGCCCCAAATGCTGGAAAATCCTCGCTGACTAATTACGTGGTTTGTTTCTGTTTTTTGTTCATGGTTCTTTGGGTAAATGATTTGCCTTTTGTTTTAGCTGTTGAGATTGTGTATTATTTTGTTGTTTGCCTTCTGCAGGTTGGGACGAAGGTTTCTGCTGTGTCTCGAAAGACAAACACAACTACCCACGAAGTGTTAGGAGTGATGACTAAAGGAGAAACTCAAATGGTATATACCTAATTTCACCAAACTTATGTTCTTCATTATTTGTCGACACACCTAATCATGTCATTAAGATTAGGTATCATGCATAATGTTGTCTAAATCAATGCCAAAAATAAAAACTTGTGTAATTATATACACCATGACCAATTTGTTGATTCATTAGGATTTCATTCTTGTTGTGGGCTTATGCCTGATATTCAAAGTGTCATGCAGTGTTTCTTTGATACCCCTGGACTTATGTTAAGGTTCAGTGGTCATCCATACAAAGACATCAAAACACGTGTGGAAAGCGCTTGGAGTGGAATTGAATTATACGATGTACTCATGGTTCTTTTTGATGTCCATAGGCATCTTACTAGGTTAGTGGTGTATGGATGCTGCTTTTAGTATAATCATTGACCAATTGACGTTTCTATCCATGTGCATTGTACTTGCTCATACCTTGTCTCTGCATGTGATTGTTAATCTATTTAGGCCTGATCCAAGGGTCATAAAATTGATTGAACGTTTGGGAGCACGGGCACACCCAAAACAAAAACGTGTGCTGTGTATGAATAAAGTTGATCTTGTTGAGAAGAAGAAAGATTTGTTAAATGTCGTTGATCAATTCAAAGATCTTCCTGGATATGATAGGTAGGGACTTCTCATACTATGAAACAGCTGATTTTCCTTTCTGATTTCGTGCAATGGATGCTTAAACTAACTCCTGATTGTTTTTACGTTTTCTATGTGTTATTAGGCTGTTCATGATTTCAGCACTGAAGGGTGCCGGAATAAAGAATCTCACTGAATATCTGATGCACCAGGTAGGACACTATGTTCATCGCGAGAACACTTGGTGTCTGTTAAGTTTTGTTGATTTGATTGGCACTTTGGCAGAATGAATTGGTGAAACTTACCAAAATATTTTATGGTTTTGCATTAAGCTTTAGTAGATTCTCCAGTTTCCCAATTATTAATTTTCTCCCGAACTTGGAAAAGGACCAATTGATCATTTTTTCTCCCTTTATATTCTTCTAAATGCATCCTTTCTGAATTTGGCTTACAAGCTAAAAGCACATATCTGACATAACATCTGACTGACTCTTAAATGGCTTTTAATGCCTAGGCAGTTAAAAGACCATGGGATGAAGATCCACTTACCATGACTGAAGAAGTCATGAAGAACATTTCATTAGAAGTTGTTCGTGAGAAGTTATTAGACCATATACATCAGGTAAAGTTTTAAACTTGGTCTCATGAGAAGAATTGGGTTAATTCAATGCATATGAAACTTAGAGTGAGCGAGGAGGGAGAGGGATGTCATACACATTCTATGATATTGAATGATAACGTTAAATTCTACTTATTCAGGAAATTCCTTATACAATTGAACATCGCTTGATAGACTGGAAGGAATTAAAGGATGGTTCAATTAGGATTGAACAGCATTTCATTACTCGCAAAAAAAGCCAGCGGGGAATTCTTTTGGGGAAAAATGGCTCCAAAATAGGGTATGTCTTTTAATACTTATTGACCATTACTGTCAATTCACTATTTGGTAGTTTTTGGCTACATTTTCCATCAATCATATTTGCCTGGACTGTTGGTGTTTGTTTTGATAGTTTAAAAGTATCCAAATTATGTGAGGAATAACTATCATTGGCTGAATGTTCTTTGGAAACTTTTGGAAGTTTGTGAATCCAGTTGACCAAATGGGAAACCTTAATGAGTTACCAAATCTGTTCCTTTACTTCCCTTCCTCTTCTTCTTCTTCTTCTAGTTTTTAATTCTTTATTATCTTCAAAGAACCTACATGGTTAGGCTCAATAGATGAAGTATTCAAGGAGATATTATAAACAAAGGCAAAGATATTTCTGTTCAATTTATTGGTTTGTTTTCTATATCTCTGTGAAGGGCCAAATGTTTATATCATTCAAACATCTGCCATTGTTTTAACTTGGTCTCCCTGCTTTGTGTCAGTACGACCATCACTATCCGAAACTATTCCTAACACGCTTTCTTACACAGGAGAATAGGCCTTGAAGCTAATGAAGAACTGAGGTCCATATTCAAGAAGGAAGTACACCTCATTCTTGGTGTTAGAGTGAAAACATAAATTTGACAAATTGATTTTGATCCACAAATGTATATAGATATAGATGTACCAAATCCTGAAAGTCGCATTTATATGTTGGCTTTACTTCGGTTAATGAGTTGGGTTGACTGAAATCCATGAAGATCCTTCTTTTCTGCAGAAGTATGCCTATTCTGATCGCACAAGTTTGTCTTCTGCAGATGACAAAAAGCTGTAAGCTTTCTCTTCTGGCATCCTAACTTATGTAGCTTCGTTTTTTTTTTTCACTGGAATTTGTAATAACAATGTATAAGAAGGCATAATAATTCGTTTTGGAATTGCATTTACAAGCTTTTGTCCATTCTTTGGCTGATGATCTCTCACTTGTGTAAGAACATTCATTCTTCTTATTAACGAACGTAGAGCCTTCTATAGTAATAGCATGTTTCAACTAGAAAATGGGTGTCTTCTTTTTCTTTTGGTAGATAGAAGATGGTCTCTTCACCAATCTCGAGTCTCCAATTATTTTTGCTTTCAGAAAAGAAAATCTCTCAGAACAGCATGGCAGGACTAGGCTTAGAAGCGGTGGAAAGCTTTCAAATAGAGAGAATGAAATGCTAAATCAAGTTAAAGAATAGAGATCTATGTACGTGTCAGTTTTACTTATTTATTCTTTAACCTGCATCGTTCTTTTATTGTCATATCTGTATGTGAGTGTATTGAAAATAGCCTCTCTATTATGTAAGAATAAGGCTACGTATTATCAAACTTTGCTCTGTTTTATCGGGAGGCTTTGATGAAGAAGAATTAATCGTTAGAAGAATAAAGCAACCGGTGGTTTTTGGTTGTTATCAAGCCCAAGGTCATTTAATAATAATAATAATAATAATAATAATAATAATGTTACCATATGGTAAATGCTTTAAGTTCAAACAATGAAAAGACTCTCTTATGTTTTGTAGGAGTTTAGATCTTCTATTCAATTTTATGGTGTCTTATTCTGTCCTATAAATTTTAGTTATTTATTTATGTGAGCTCTGCGTGAGTTTTGCATAAATAAACGTGAGACTCGCATAAATAAATGGTTGAAATTTATGAGACAGAATAAAATACCATAAAATTAAACAGAAGATCTTGCCCGTTTTGTGGACTGTTCTGTTGTTTAAGACTTTATAACTATTGATGAATCGTCACGATCCGATCAAGCATCTTGGTCCGAATGATTGATAATTCAATGTAAATATGGTACAAACGACAAAGACCTTACATCTTCTGATTCCTTCTCGAGTCAACAAAATACCAAAATACTCATTATTTTGTCATCATCTTTCGTCCACATGATCCTCATCTTGACCAGTGAGATGGAAGGAAGGAAGCCGTGATCAACCAGCATCCCAAAACATATATTCTCGAGCCAACTGATAGGTGAAGCAAGCAAGAACCAGACTCCATTCTCAAGATGCAAACTTTGGTGAAGACTCACGTCGCGCTCATCTCTTCACCAACTATTGGCAACCTCGTCCCAACCGTTGAATTTGCTCAGCGTTTGGTGGATCGTGACTCCAGATTATCCGCCACCATACTGATCGTCACCATGTCCCAGAGGCGAGTGCTCAACGACTACATTCAATCACGTGTGTCCACTACAATGTCCGGTGTGAACTTTGTCCTTCTCCCTGTCGCCGAACCCCCTAAGCCAGATCAATATCAGTCGTCTATGGGTTACATGTCACTGTTTATTGCTAAGCACAAGTTCCATGTTAAGGAAGCCATCGTTAAACTTATGCAGACAGAAGCAGAACCAGAACGTGACTCGGTTCGGTTTGGTGGATTATTCATTGACATGTTCTGTACTTCGATGATCGATGTTGCTAATGAACTTGGCGTCCCTTGCTATCTTTATTTTCAATCTCCAGCTAGCTTTCTGGGATTCATGCTCCATTTGCCAACTCTTGAAACCCAGTTCACGTCCGAGTTCACCATTTCAGATGCTGGTCTTCTCGTACCAAAAGATCCGACTTTGGAGTTAGACATACCGAGTTTTGCCAACCCATTGCCCCCACTAGTACTTCCCAGTAGTGTATTGAAAAGAACCCAAGATGGGTATTTCTGGTTCTTGCAACATGCGCGAAGGTATAAGGAAACCAGAGGTCTTGTCGTGAACACGTTCAAGGAAATCGAACAGCATGCAGTTAACTCCATTTCTGCAAGTAACTTGCCGCCGGTTTACACGATCGGGCCGGTTCTTGACTTAGCCGGACCTGTCCAATGGCATCCAGATAAGGCTCAGCAGGGAGGTGTCATGAAATGGCTTGATGATCAGCCTTCATCATCTGTGGTGTTCTTGTGCTTTGGTAGTATGGGGAGTCTCAGCAGTTCTCAGTTGAAAGAGATTGCAGTCGGGTTGGAACAGACCCGGATTCGGTTTTTGTGGTCCATCCGTGAACCGCCCAAGGGGAAGCTAGACCTCCCTGGTGAGTACGCTAATCTAGAGGAGATGTTGCCTGAAGGGTTTATGGATCGGACAGCAACATTAGGATTAGTCTGTGGATGGGTTCCACAGGTGACCATTTTGGGGCATCAAGCCATTGGAGGGTTTGTGTCTCACTGTGGATGGAACTCCATACTTGAGAGCTTGTGGTATGGTGTGCCCATTGCGACATGGCCAGTCTACGCGGAGCAACAGATGAATGCATTTCAGTTGGTCAAAGAGTTGGGATTGGCTGTTGAGATCAGGTTGGATTACAGGGAAGGTAGTGACTTGGTTGTGGCAGAAGAACTGGAGAGAGCACTAAGGCGTTTGATGGACGGTGTTGGTGATGATCTGAGAAGAAAAGTGAAGGAGATGAGCGATATGAGTAGGAAGGCTGTCATAGAAAATGGATCATCATATGTATCATTAGGATCATTAATTCACAAGTTGATAGCTGAGGCAGCATAAGAATGCAACTTTCTAACTTGGAACTGAACACAAAGTTCTGCAGAACTTCCCGACTGATTAGTCAAAACCACTTCCTGACTGATTAGTCAAAACCATGAAAAACTGAGCTTGTCTTGTTCACAGTCCTGTTCTATATTGTTGACCATGTACATTTCCAATAAGTACTGAATCAGGGCGAATCCAATGGGGGCATTTAGTTTTCAATCACAAGCGACTCAAACTCTTACACGTGGTTTCTGGCATTTCGTCAAAAGTCTAGGAAACTGAAAACTACAACTGAATACCGCAGCCAAGCGTCCATGGTTTTGTGCCCAAAACCAGTGCTTTGTTTCTGTGTCCAATCTTTGTCACTTAAGCACTTCACTTTTATCCAATTTCTAATTTTATCCCCTCACGTTTTGCTATTTATGTATTTTCTTGATGTAAATGCCTTTCTTGTGAGGTTAGATAGGAAAGGAAATGGTTATTTCAAAGCCTATAGAAAAAATAAGCTAAAAAATATAGTAACCTCCATAACCCGAGTAGTGACAGGGACAAATACATAATTATAGAAACATGCAAAAACCTAAAAACAATAACATAAATTTGATAAATTTGCGTGTCTGTCTCGTTAATTGCTTCTTTTTCATTGACATGGCGACTCCCCTTGCTGACAATATTACACGCAAAGTATATAAATGTGTACCTTAGGCCTCGTGGAATTAGAGTCCAATTCAAGGGTCGTGTTATTCGTGTATCAGCTGATGTTAAATATCTTAACTTGAGAGAGTAAAGCGACTAAAGAAAGAGAAAAAGTTTGGAGATTTCAGCGGAGAAACTGAGATTTTCTTCTTGTTTCAGCAACTGGTCTTGGTATGCTCAAAGTTTCGATTTTTCCTATGTGGGTTTTCTTCTGTCGCTCCCTCCCTATTATTCTTTCTCCTTATCTGTTTCCGGGTATCTCTCACCTTGAGATTAAGTTTGAATCTCTTTCTGTTTCTTGTTTATAAAAAACAGGGAAGATTTTCATTTTGTTTCATACAAGGTTCTAACTTTTCTTACATTCTTGGTTTTGTGCGAACTTTGGTGACTTAGATGGGGAAATGGTTCTACATTGTTATAAAAGGCATATGGTTTTAGTCGATGTAGAAGATCAAGTTTCCTGCTTTAAGCATCTGATTTGAAGTTCATTGACAAGTTTAGTTGGATTGAACATCTTTGCTCAATATTGTACTCATATATCCCCAATTTTAAATGATGCAGGTTTTCGTAGCTTGTACATTTTACCAAATCAATTGCTTGGTCTACAAGTTTATCTGTTGTCTTAAGGATACTGAAACTAAGCACAAATTGGAACTTACCAAACATAGCTTTTGGAGTTCTGTCTGTTCTGAACAACTGTTGAAATGTCTCTCCTTTCAAAATTACGTTGCATCACTGTGGATGTCACTGGTACACTTATAGCTTACAAAGGTGAACTTGGTGACTACTACTGCATGGCAGCAAAATCTGTTGGACTTCCTTGCCCAGACTACAAACGTGTACATGAAGGCTTCAAACTTGCTTATACAGAAATGGCTAAGCAGTATCCATGTTTTGGCCATGCGACCAAAATGCCTAATATTGTCTGGTGGAAAACATGTGTCAGAAATTCATTTATCAAGGTATGTGGTTTTGAGATTTAGTCTTTTAACAAGCTGTAACCCTACTGGTTACTGGTGATTTGTCTAGAGGAGAAAATTAATCCATGTGGCAACCCCAACAAGTCATTTGTTATGATTGGTGGGTGGAAACCAACCATGAAAGCAACTTATGGCTTCAAGGCTTAAATCTTAGAATTCCATCTATCCAATGTTTTTGGTATTAACTTGACGAAGATTAGGCAAAACTTTAATTTTTCATACAAGAAATACTTTGAGGTTTTTTTTTTCTTCCCTTTCTTATGTCCATCTAATTGTTTTAGTAGATAGCTCAAATTAATCTCTATATAGCTGCAGTTCAGTGAACTAGAGTTAGATTTAGATTATAAAATTATGTCAATGTCTACTTATAATTGTCAGTTCATTAAGTTTTAGAGGAGTTTGATGATTTTTTTTAATGAATGATGAGATTTTAGATTTGAAAGTGTGAAGCTTTCTAATCTGTAAGAGTGATTCTTAAACCAGAAGTGAATAATCATAGACCCTTGTCTTTCGAAAATTGATAAGCAAGAGGATAACTAAAATAATTTTTATTTTCAACAGTAACTGTTGAATGATTGACTACAACTTAACAAGTCCATTGTTCAATGGAAGTGGTTTTGTGCATGACTAGTCTTTACAGGATTACCTCCAAATTTCTTGAGAAGAAGAAAATGCATTTCCATAAAGATAGGAGTGACATCCTTAGAAGATTTTTTGCTTTTGATGAACTCTATTATGAAATTCTAATTTGGTGTCTATGGTGAACTTAAAATGCCATCTTTGGACCAGAATGGACAGATGTAGTAATGGCAGGCAGTTGTTGAGGCAATATCAACAGTATAATTTACACGTGTGAAAAGATTCTGAAACAAGGAATGCTGACCTTTGTCTTGTTTTCTGGCAGGCTGGATATGATTATGATGAGGAGACATTTGAGAAGATATTTAGACGCATATATGCCTCCTTTGGTTCATCTGCTCCTTACAATGTATTTCCAGATTCTCAACCTTTCTTAAGATGGGCTCGCGAACAGAATCTTCTTGTTGGGTTAGTAAGTAATGCGGAGTACCGTTATCAGGACGTTATACTACCTGCCTTGGGTTTGAACCAGGTAATTAGACATTATTCTCTGCAGAAAGATCATTAGGATCAAGGTTTTAAATCACCTCATTTCTCACACCCGCATCATCTGCGATTATTGCAATCACTTGCTGCAACGGCAATGTAATTCACCATGTAATCCACAGTTGCAGTTTAAAACCTTGATTAGGACTGGTTCTCTATTTATGAGGTTCTACCGTTCAAATATAATCGTTAACTTATAACTTCATTTTTAGTCTTTGTTGTGTTGTTTTGAGATGCATACGAAGTGGACAACAAATTGCTGTAACATAATACTACATGTAATTTGTTATCTGGACCTCATAGTGGTGTACCCTAATTCGATAAAACAGGGATCAGAGTGGGATTTTGGTGTATTCTCGGGTCTTGAGGGTGTGGAGAAACCAAATCCAAGGATATATGAGATTGCCCTTGAGAAAGCTGGAAATATAGCACCAGAAGAAACTCTACACATTGGAGATAGTATGCGCAAAGACTACTTGCCAGCGAAGAGCGTGGGTATGCATGCATTGTTACTGGACAGGTTCAAGACTCCTGATGCTGAGGACTGGAGGAAGTCTGGTGCACTTGTGCTTCCTGACTTGGTGACAGTACAAGAATTGCTTTCTTCAGGACAATTGTTGTGCTGAGAAGGGGCATATTCTTATCCAAAGCTACCTGTTAAATGTATATTTTTCACTCCCTCTCCTCTCAACTCAAAATTATTTGATACAGATTCTCAAAAGGGTCTGAATTTTGTGCACAGAAACAAACAATCTTTATGTGACATTAGTGGTTGTTGCAAAAACCTTTTCTGGGATTGAGAGGGAGACTCAACAATGAGATGCTCTGTAATAGCTATGTTCGTAAAGGCCAATAATTCCTTTCTTCTGCTGTTTCAACTTTCAAGTGTCCTGTATGGAATGGAAGAATGGTATGCTTTAATCAATTTCTTCTAATCACTACATAACTTTCAGGTAATTAAATTTTGAAGAGCTTGGAGGAATCAGTCGGTGTGCTTTCTGAAAATTGGATGTATTCTATAGCTCCCAACTATTATATTATCAGGTGTGCTTGTTTGATTAGATAACACCTTCTACTTAAACCCTTGTTCTTGGTTCAAAAGATCAAAACTTGATATTGCTCGGATCAAAAACTTTACTATTCGGTTAAACCCCATGTAATTCACCTCAGCCTACCAAAGTCCAACCTTTAAGAGCTTCAAATACTCAGACTCTAAAATCTGCCAAAGATGGTAGTTGCGTCTTCGCTCTTATAATTCTTCCTGGATTGAAAGTACTCGTGATGTTTTAAGTCAACCAACCTTAGAAGCCCACAACACCGAATACACGGAATTTAAATCTCATTTATGTTGGCAATGTCCTAAAGAGGATTTTTTTATTTGGTTCTCCATCTTAAACATGTCTTAAGATGGCTCCTGAGTCAGTTAAGAGCTTCAAAACAATTCCTGCTCCCCTCAGATTCTTGAACCCGAACACACCACTGTAAACTAGCTCAAGATATTATAGGGCCCGAAACACAGATACAAGAAGGGAGACTCAATCTGAGTGTTGTAGAATGCTGAAGTAACATGGAATCCTGGATTCAAATTCATTGTCATTGGTCTGTTACAAGTACTCGAGTAATGGAACAGGAATATCTAACCTTCAATAATAAGTGATTATATTTGGTTTTTTGATACTGCTTTACAAGAACAGAGCTTTCTGTAAATGAATGCCATACACTTGAAACAATTTGCATAGCAAGATATCGATTTTGAAAGACAAAATAAAGGAAAAGTGGTTGGTAGATTCCCCTATGAATAATGAAGTTAAGTTTTGATCTTTTGAACCAAGAACTCAATGGGGTTTAAGGGTTCAAGTAAAAGGTGTTATCTAATCAAAAAGCTGATAATATAATAGTTGGGAGCTGTAGAAGACATCCAATTTTCAGAAAGCACACTTGACTGATTCTTCCAAGTTCTTTAAAATTTCATTATCAGAAAGTAATGTGATGATTAGAAGAAGTTGATCAAACTATACCATTCTTCCATTCCATATAAGATACTTGAAACAACAGAAGAAGGAATTATTGGCCTTCATGAATATAGTCAGTACAGAACATCTCATTGTTGACTCTCCCTCTCAAATCCCAGGAGGTTTTGCAACAACCAATAAATGTCACATAATGATTGCTTATTTCCATGCACAAAAGTCAGACCCTTTCGAGTATTTTGTATCAAATGATTTTGAGGTGGGAGAAGAGGGAGTGAAAAATATACATATAATAGGTAGCTTTGGATAAGAATATGCCCCTCCTCAGCACACCAATTGTCCTGAAGAAAGCAATTCTTGCACTGCCACCACGTCAGGAAGCACAAGTGCACCAGACTTCCTCCACTCCTCAAAATCAGGAGTCTTGAACCTGTCCAGTAATAACGCATGCATACCCACACTCTTGGCTGGCAACTAGTCTTTACGCATGCTATCCCCAATGTGTATAGTTTCTTCTGGTGATATATTTCCAGCTTTCTCGAGGGCAATCTCATATATCCTTGGATTGGTTTCACCACACCTTCAAGACCACAGAATACACCATAAGTCCCACTCTGACCCCTGTATTATTGAATTAGGGTATGCAACTATGAGGTACAAATGACAAATTACATGCAGTAGTATGTTACAGCAATTTGTTGTCCACTTAGTATGCATCTCAAAACAACACAACAAAGACCAAAAATGAAAGCTAGAAGTTAAACCACTAGATTTGAATTGTAGAATCCCATAAATAGAGAACTAAAGCCCTAATCAAGGTTTTAAACTGCAACTGTGGATTACATTGCGTTCACAGCAAGTGATTGCAAAAATTGCAGATGATGCAGGTTCAATTGCGAGAAATGAGGTGATTTAAAACCTTGATCCTAATGACCTTTCTGGAGAGAATAATGTCTAGTTACCTGGATCAAACCCAAGGCGGGTAGGATAATGTCCTGATAATGGTACTCCACATTGTTAACTATCCCAAAGAGAAGATTCTGTTCACGAGCCCATCTTAAGAAGGGTTGGGAATCTAGAAATACAGTGAAAGGAGCAGATGAACCAAAGGAGGCATATACACGTCTAAATATCTTCTCAAACATCTCCTCGTAATAATCATATCCAGCCTGCGAGAAAACAAGACAAAGGTCAGCATTCATTGTTTCAGAAATCTTTTCACGTGTAAATTATACTGTGGATATTGCCTCAACAGCTTCCTGCCAAACCAGGATTACTACATCTGTCCATTCAGGTCCAAAGATGGCATTTTAAGTTCACCATAGACACCAAATTAAAATTTCATAATAGAGTTTCATCAAAACCAAAAACTCTTCTAAGGATGTCACTCTTATTGTGTCAACTATCTTTATGGAAATGCATTGTTTCCTTCTCACGAAATTTGGAGGTACTCCTGTAAAGACTAGTCATGCACAAACCCACTTCCATAATTCTATTGAACAATGGACTTATTAAGTTGCAGTCAATCATTCAACAGTTACTATTGAAAACAAAGACTAACTTTCTTATCCTCTTATCAATTTTCCAAGGATAAGGGTCTATGATTATGATAGGACACTAGCAATGCTTACTGAGTATATATTCTATTATAGTATCGAAACACCCAGTACACCCAGTGTTCTCTAAGAGAATAACAGAGAATCCCTTATGTACTAGATCAGAAAAATAGAAAAATATAGCAATAATGTAGGATAGCCAGACACACTCCCAGACCTTCCCTCAAAAGAGCCTCTAGAAGCATACATCACCTTCTGCACTCAAGGTTAGCTTTCGAGAGGCTAACCACTCTCCCAAACTTCTCTATATTCACTATCCTCTCTCCCCCGTCTCTTTTTCACAGAAATACTCCTCCTCCCTCCTGCACAGTGGGCCCTACTGCTGCCAAGTTAGCTAGGATTGTCCCCCCTTTTCCCCCCCTGCAGCCCATCTCTCAGTCTTCTAGAATATACCCTCAACCCCACGTGTCCCTTCTTCCTTTTATAAAATTTCGTAATTAAGGGTCTATCAGATTATTTACTTCTAGTTTAAGAATCATTTTTATAAAATAGAAAGCTTCACACTTTAAAATCAAAAATCTCATCATTCATTAAAAAAAAAAAAATCAAACTCCTCTAAATCTTAATGAACTGACAATTATAAATAGAAATTGACAAGATTTTATAATCTAGCACTATTTATCAAACTCTAACTATATACAGATTAACTTGAGCTATCTAATAAAACTATAAGATGAACATATGAAAAAAAAACCATCTTTCCACAATATGTTATGTTGATCTTTCGATCAAGAAAGGTGACCAATACCAAAATTTGGACCGAATCTATCTACATAAAATAACATTTCTTTTAGTGTATATCTGTGATAGTATATATTAAGAGCAAAGAAATTTAAGAAAGAAAAGCATAAGAAGAGATAACATGTAATCTTTCAAAAAAAAGAGACATCATGTTGGAGGGTAATGGGCAGTAATAATTAGGAGAAGTAACTGAAGAAATGAAACATAATCATGAAAAGAAAAACCCCTGAAAAATATAATTATCATCATATACATCCTCTCATGGTTCAATGATTGGTGCAATTGTTATCTTTGGGAAACAATAATAATAAGAATAAGAAAAAAAAATGTAGTGATTTCACATTGCTGTAACAGTACTAAAGCAAGACCTAAATGTATATACTATATAGCAGGAACAAACACATACCAAAAAGAAAATCAGAAAGAGACTTAGGAAGAAGAATGATTAATGAACTGAATATGAAGTACAACCCGTGTTTTATTTACCTATTTGAGATGGGATTAGGATCGCTAGAAACTTCATGTGCACCAGCATTAAAGTTCCATTCTTGCCATTGCAATGGAGATCTGCAATGTCTGAACCGAACTCCTCTTTGAATTTATGGACTAAAGTGAACTTCTTCATCCTTTGAAAGATCACCCATTTCATGTCTCTTTGTAGCAACCAATCCCATGTTCTCTTCCTACAAACTGCCTCCAGATCTTGCTGTGACACGTTTATGCTTCTTGTTGGCCATGGATGAGTGAACCATGGTTATGAAGAAGAAGAACATAATGGTCATAGTGATACAAGGACAGATTGCATGACCAACCATGCAAAAATGGATCATCAAAGAATCATCCAAGAACAGCTCCAAGCTCTTTACATAAACATGGTGAAAGATAATCTGCTTCAAAGTAAATCTTTTGAACTGGTAAGTTCAGCTACTAAGTTCACCTAAAAATCAGCATATAGGTTCCTCCAACACCTCTCAATGGCTGCATGTATCCTATTAGTTTTGCAGAGCTGTTGAACAATTCCTGTCCAAGTAGATGCCTTGGGTGGTAACAGTTTTTGTAACATCACTTGCATAATTTCAGAAGCACCTGAAACTCTTTGTCGCTTAAATAGGCGAATCACAAGCTCATCTAAGAAGTCTCTACCATCTTGAGGTGGATCTAATTTCTCTCTTACTGTTGTCAAGAATATGTTACATGTAACCAAGTCAGGATCACATCCCCGATCCAGCATAGTATTCAAAAGATCAATAGCACGAGATATATAATTTTGCTTGCACAAAGAATTAAGAAGAATGTTATATGTGACAATGTCTGGTTGAGAATTAGGTTCCTGATAAAGCATCTCATGATAAAGTTTCAGAGCCTCTTCCAATAAGCCAGCATTACAAAGGCCATGAAGCATTGAACTGTATGTCACAACATCAGGCTTACATCCCCTCCGCAACATTTGTGTCCAAACCATCATAGCCTCCCTGAACTTTCCATTCTTGAAAAACCCACAAATGAGCACACTGTAACAAACCACATTTTGAATACAATTATTCTTTTTCATGTCTTCCCACAGCTCAATGGCTTTATGAGTATCACCAGTGTCAAAGAATCCCTTCATCAAGGAGCTGTAAGTGAACGCATTTGGCCTGCAGCCCTTGATGATCATCTCATGAAGAATCTTGGCTGCTTCATCAGGCTTTTGCTCCCGACATAAACCATCTACAAGCACACTATATACAACAGTATTAAGTTGGCTACCATTGTCATTCATTTTCTTGAACAATTTCATTGCCTCTTCAGACTTCCCTTCCTTAAACAACCCACTAAGCAATGCTGAATAAACATGCACATTTACCTGATATCCCCTTTCCTCCATCAAAACTAATATGCGAACCCCATCCATAGCTCTTCCCTCCTTGACAAGTCCATTAATAATTGTCCCATAAGTGACATCATTAGGCACACATTTACTCAGCACCATCCTATCCAAAAGACTAACTGCCTTCTCTAACCTCCCTTTCAGACACAAACCATGGATAAGTGTGTTGTATGTAACTTCATTAGGAGCACACCCTTTGAGAAACATGTTATCAACAAGCTTCACTGCTCGTGATAAATCACCATTTCTGCACAAGCCACAGATCAAAATATTGTAAGTAATTGTACTAGGAAAACATCCGTCAATCTGCATCTCGTCTAACAGAGAAACTGCTTCATCTATCCTACCTTCCTTGCACAGTCCATCTATCAAGGTGCAGTAAGTGTACACATCAGGGACACATTTCCTGACTGGCATCTCTCTTAATACCTCAATTGCATCATCAACTAATCCCAACTTACACTTTGCCTTCATAATCAGATTAAATGTAAGTACATTGGGTGATATATTTATACGCTTCTCATTCACGACGTGATTATAAAACTCCAAAGCACGATGATATAGTCCATCTTTTATAATAACATTGAGCACTGAATTAAATGATTTTACAGTACGCTTACATTGAAACAGCATAGACATTTGATCAAACAACTCAATGGCTTTCTCGGGCAAATGTGCTTTCCCATAAGCCTTAAACATAACTATAAAACTCCTTTCCAAGAAAACTCTTTCCTCGAGCCTCATACGATGCAAAACCTTCTCCAGGGAGGTAAAATCACTCAAATTTGCATACTTTTCAATAAGCGAATAAAAGGTCGAATCACCAAGTTTGTAAGTACCCATTTTGGAGCCTGACTTGAAGATGTTGTCTGATATTGGAGGCTCAGATTCATTGCCGCTTTGCATCTCATTGCGAGTACTGAATTCATCGTAATTTCTGGGTTCGACTTCTATAGGTTGGTTCAATGCTTTTGCATGAAATGAAAAGTGACAGTGAGTAGAATAAGAAGAAGAAGAAGGAAACTTACTGGGGATTAAGTGATTATAGGTGCCGAGACCATTCAGGACTCTGAAGAACGAATAAGCGAGAGGCTTTAGATTACAAAGTGGGCATTTTTGGCCCGTCGGGTTAAGTACGTGCGTAAATATCCTCGCCCTTGCCTCTGCTACTCCTTGAGTCACCACCACATCTAAAATGCTCTTCAGACCGCCAACACTCATCCTCATCCTCTCAGTCCAATACAAAGACACCAAAATTTTCTTTCTCCTGCCTTTTCAGAAACAAATAAAACTTTCCCATTATATCAAATTGCACAACATAACACCCATAGAGAAACAAAAAAGAAAAAGAAACTCGTTCTGGCATTTTAGCAAACATCTAGTGTACAGAGGAAGGTAAGAGAAAATACCCTAGTAATCACATACCCGAATTCGGGTCACTAGATACGTAAGAATCACTGTAAGGAACACTAGAATCCCGAATTCTGCAATTGGGATTTAACCAGTTTAGCTTTCAGATGGTTGAAACTTTGAAGTTTGAACAAAATAGCCGCACAGTCCTGAGCAATTGTCTCAGTAGTGTGTCAAACCGGGAAGGTCAGAAATGAGATTGGGCCGATCTTCGAGCCATCAGAGTTTCGTGACCCATTAATAGGTCAGAAGTTTCGTCGTTTCACGTCGTTTTATTATAAAAAAAACGACATCATTTTTGCTATTCAGATAATTTACACCTAAACTAGCTAACATGTCTAATTAGGGAGGGAGGTCGACATATGACGGTGCGACATCAGTAAAGATAACAGTAAGATTAACGTCGGGATAAAATTGAAAAAAATTAAAAGTTTAAACATTTTATTGCTACTTTTTAAAGATTCGTCTATAATTAAAAAATTGAAGAAAGTTTGGACTTTTTTAAATAATTAACCCTTAATAAAATTAAAAGAATAATCTTATAATAATAACCTATTTTAGATTTATAAATCATCAAATAATTTTAGTGTTGATTTCTAATAATTTATCAATGTTCAATTTTATGTTTTCATACCGAACAATTTTAAATTGTAACTATTAAAAAATTAATTACATGTTTTAATAAGTATTAAAAAATTTCAATAATTAAAATAGTATTTAAAGCAATTTAATATCTTTAGTTTATGAATAAAAAATTATTAAAAATGAATGATATAATAATTGACTAAAAATATTTATAAAAAAACCCTTTTTTGTAAATTGAACATCTTGCAAACATTTAAAAATTAAAAATTAAAATACAAATCATTCTTATAATAAAAGATTATTATATAAAATGTCATCATAACATTAATTTAATTTATACAAAAAATACTTAAAATATGATTTAAACTGGTGTTTTTCCATTTAGCATAAAGATAATTTATAACTTTATAATATATCTATAAACACTTGCATCTAAAATTTAGTATCTTAATGATATCTGTAAAAAACTAATCTTGCACCTAAGCTTCATCAATTAGAGGAATATGATTCTTATTTATCAACTAATATATCCCTTGTATTGCTTCCCCAGTTGATGATATAGTTTTTTATGATATAGCTTTTTAAGCATACATTGAAGATTCGCACAGATCATGAGGACCAACAAAAATGGCCATTTCACTAACATCTCCTTTATCTCTTCTCTGAAGTTTCTTCTGTATACTGCCCACCACACGGTTCTAGCTACCCCTTTACATCTCAACTATGAGAAGGGATGAAGGTAAGTGAGCTTATCCTGTGAAGCCTTTTTTCTGTGTACAGTCTCAACGTCCCTATGGAATAAGGGATAGGGGAAGAACAGTAAGTGAACCTCTATGTGTTTAGTATAGCAACCAGTATAACTACAAGCAGTCCATCAAATGGAAGCGTTTCATTTCAGCAGAGATCGGTTCAGCTCTTGTTTCTGCAGAAAAGTTAAAATACTCTGTAGATTCAGTTGAGATATAAACTGAACTTCTGATATGATGTATTGATGAAGAAATTTGTTTTCGTCACCTCATACTGTTGAGCCTTGCCGCAACGGTCGGGCTTCGGATGGAACCTCATTGTTTTGATGGCTGTCTAATGGCATGTACTGTGACATGATAGCCATGATTTCTGAATCCATGTAGGACTGCATATACGAAGAGAATTGCTTAGCAACTGCAGAATTTCACCAAGCTTCAACTGTAATAGCAAGGAAACCTTGATGAACGAATTGTACGTACCCGAAGCCTGTATTTGTAGAACATATAACCGGCAAGACCGACTCCAGCAACGACTACGAACACGAAGGTAATAAGCCATCCAACTTTCGATCCACTTCTTTCTGCAGGATGAACATACATGTTCGACATAGTTCCACAGTTACTTCTCAGGACTAGATTGATAAAAGATAGGAAGTGGACATTACCAATTAATATTATGAACATAAACTCATGAAAGTGAGCTTAATAGAGATCAATACCAAGGTAGGATGAGTATAGATAGTGAAGCATTGGATGGCTTCAAAATTTCTTCTGAAAATGCAAAGTAGGTCCTATAACTTGAGGCAAGTTGTCTTACCAATACATATATCCTGTTCCTTCATATAAAGGAGATTTCCCTTGCACTTACACTCGTACCCACCCCACGTATCCTTACAGGAGCAACCATCGCACTGACAAGCGGTTCTTTCCTTGCATTCATCAATATCTGGGCAGAAGAGTCATTGAAACTGTCTTCAGACTTCTGGTAGTGAGTTGAATGAACAAAAATGTTCTCATTACAGAAGAACAGAATTCAAGAAGAAGATCACCTTCACACTTCTGGCCATCACCACGAAATCCCGGCGGGCATTGACATCCTGCCAACTGGGAATCCTGGTTGATAAAGAAAAGAGTTTCTACAGAATGAAAATGAGGAAGTTTTTTGACAATGGGAAGTATTTACTATTCTGAGGAATCAGAAGAGAAGAAAATGAACTATAACATCACTGAACTGAACAAGCTGAGAAAGTCAATCCATGTCTTGCTTCTGACCAGCATCCTCCATTGTTTATTGCGCACCTTCCAGGCCCAAAAGCTGCCAATCCAAGCATAAGAAAGAACATTATGCATGAAAATAATACACCACTTCACATGAGTTGAGAAATGCAAACACAAACAGAAGAAACAAAAGGTATTTCTTTCTCAAGATTCCAGTACTGTTATTGCATAGCAGGATGATCTAGTTTCTTTTAGCTTATAAAATTTATAAATTTCATAAAGCAATAAAAAGTGAAAACAATTTCTTGGTTTTATCCAGATATTTTTATTTTCTGTTACAAGCACAAATGGTCAAAGAAAAGAACATACGTTCACAGGATGTATAACCATCTCCTCTGTACTGTATACCCTCCACAAGCGGACACTCGCAAACTCTCCCTCTAAAAGTGTCCTGACAAAATCCAAGATTGATCCAAGTGAAATATACAAAAGAAATCTAAACCAAAATGGTAAATCAAACTGAAGCAATTCTTCTCAACCCATAAATCAAAAACTCATCCACAAATTTGTACAATACCTTGCAAGCTGTTACATTGGAGTGTTTGTCCTGCCAACAGCCTCCATTCCTTTCGAGGCACTCGTTAGTCTCAATGTCTGTCAATACCGGAACAATTTAACAAGAGAAATACAACAAATTAAATGTTAACTAGCTGTATTCAAGTGGAAAATAAAAGTAAGATTATCAACCTGAACGTAAGCAAATTGGAGGTTCAGTGGTCTCCTTGAATCCAGAGCATATGGCCTTTAGCACAGCTGTTCTGTCCAGTTTTCCTTCATAGCAAAAACAACATCTTCTAATATAGGATGATTGCAACCATTTGCATTAAAACAAATAAGAGATGGGAGTAAACAGTCGGAAAAGCAAAAACGAAGTCGACTAATCATGCTAAGATGAATTGCTTGCTGTAGCTATTTATGAGAGGAGGCATATGAATCATCAGAGGCAAGACAAGCATCCCAGATACACATGTAGTTATAAGTTTGTGCTCCTTACAAATATGTTTGTCACTTGCTACTTTGATGCACAAGAAAATGTAGATCGGGGAATGCTACTACCCTTCTTATGCAGTAAGGAAGCAAGAAGCATATTGCAAAACCAGAATGAGAAAGAAAGAAGGTGTATATGACGTAATACAAACCTCTGTACTGAACATCATTAATAACCAATGTTGGCAAAATTGTAACATCTCCACGAGTTCCTCGCCCAAGCTAATGCCATGAATCAGAACAAAAATGAGTTCAAGCACCAGAAGTGTATCATTTAATAGAAATCCACCCTTTGTTGATTATATGAGATACATGTTCATTAATGACTACTCTTTGAAGTTCTGAAAGGATTTGAGCTCAACAGCTATTAAGAAATATGGACCTGGCGTTCTTGCTCAGTTTTTAGCACTTCATTGTCGACATCGGCTTCAGGATCACCCATGCAGTTCTTGATCTTATCAACCGGCAAATCTAATACAAGACACTATTCCTTAGAACATGAATTCAAAAGAATTGCATAAAGAGAATTGCTAAAGAAAAGACCTTACCAAGTGATTTCAGAACATCCTCTGCACATTCTTTGCTATACCTCTTCTTCTTCATAGAACACCTGATGTGGAAATCTGTCACAAAATCCCACCAAACCCAAGACCTACTACTCTCACTTGCAACTCTATGGACACATAGCTGTCTCAAGTTCTCAAAGACCACATCTTTTCCATTGTAACCCTCTCCAAAGTCCTGTTCTGGATCAGGTGCACAGTATCTCCCTTGGTTTATGCACTGAGACTTGCATTGATCGCTAAGAATAAAAGCCCGAGGGCAATACCAGGTGATATAGTGTGGTGTGAACCTGGTGTAACCCCCTTTCTCTAGGATCTGAGCATGGCCCCTAAAGCTCTTCACAAAATCCATCTGTTCATCACATCTAACACCACATTCATCATTGCTGTTTGTCCAAAGCTCATACTCAACTCTCTTGTCAGGGTGGGGCACAGACTCTCTCCAATCCATTTTTATCACAACATCCTCTTTGCTCTTCAATGCCTGCTTCAAGCTCTCAGCAAAAGGCTTCTCTATTAACGCTGACGGGATTCTGATTTTCTCTACATAACCATTTGCATCACCACTTGCCTCCGGTGAATCCATAGTTATTAACGGCTCATCCACACTATCAGCCACTAGTACTGCTGAAGCTCCAGCTTGTTGAGCATTCCATACTTTCAAGGCAAAATAGCACTCTGCAAAGGGTAATTGCAGAGATTAGTGAGCATAACCCTCTTCACTTCCTAGGTCGAAATTGGTTAAACTTCAGGAGATTAAAAACACCCTTGCAGTACGAAAGATGAAAAAGGAACAGTGTACACGTAGAGCCATTGCAGGATTTTTTTCAGTTTGAACAAAACCAACCAAAGTTTTTGAGATAAATTCAACAAATACTACAAGAAACGGAGGAACCCCATCACTGATATAGCCTAATTGTACCCAAGTATCAGTCAAACAAATACATACCATAATAAAATTATATGTTGACTCTAATCCATAAGAAATGACTGAAGTTTCAAACAAGCTATTGATACATGAATAAGAAGATAATCAGGAAATATAACAGATGGATAACGATTATAGATAGAAGTCAACAACAAAAGCAGAACAGAGATGAATAGTGGTCCAGGAGAAACACAAGGAAATAGTACCTCCACGATCAACAAGAAGAATAGTGGGGCGAGGACCCTTAGACCGGAAGGGTTTATCACCGTCAAATGGTTGACACCCAAAAGACCCTTTATCAGGATACACCACAGAACCCACCATGAACCCTCCATAATCAGGCGTTCCAAAGTTTCCTATTGCACTGTCACGCTTTGACCGCAGATTTAACGGAGACAACACACGTATGCTACTCTTCTCCACCACAAAACGACCCAACACACCGCTCTCAAGCAGTGTTAGTATCAGAAACCAAGACACCAACTTTCTGGGAAAAGCCATGCATACGAACATAATCAAGAATAACACGGAACTGGGCTTGGATTGTTGATGTTTGTTTCCTGAGAAGACAAGAAGAAACGAAGAAACAGGAGAGTGTATGCAAAGAAGACTTTGCAACGGTCTACGGGCTACAAGTGCACGGTAGAAAGAAAGTCATCTTTTCTTTTTCCAAGCTCAGAAATTCATGCTGTTGTAGTTTATTAGCAAATTCATGATTAAAAAAGCATAAAAATTGAATCTTGGAGCAAATGAAGGAAAGGGCAGGTCGGATAATATGTGTAAGAGAGCGCTTTCAGAGTTAGATTGATGTGTTTACTTTAACTTCGGTCTTTGTATATATCAACAAAGTTGTGACGTAAAGGAAACGACATGGAAGGAAGAAGAGAAATCAGGTGGTTGACAGAGTCAGTGGAACTACCAAGCCATTTCATTTATTAAAGCTCAAGAAATCACCTGGAATTGAGACTTTAAAGCTATGAAGACTTGTCTGTGATAGGTGACTTCCATGTTTTTACAGTTACAAACTCAAAACCATGGAGTTTCGAGTCGATGCATCAAAAATTTTGAAACAAAAACAGAAAACAGAAAGACAGAGACAAACAATGCAAGGCATTGTTAGGAGATCATGTTCAGAAAAGGAATTTTAGGAGAGCTGTTCTTGACAGCGGATTTCTCAATCACACCAGACAAACAATGGCGAGGTATTTGGAAATTGGATAGATAAATAAAAAGGAAAAAAAAGGAACATGTACTTTGGAATATCATCACTTTCTTACAACTATGCAATCCATTGTCATGAAAACACGTTAAAATTTATAAATACTTTAAATTTAATTAATTAATTTATTAATTTTTTTTTTCATTTTGATATGTTATCTAATGCGCTCAGCGCATATTATTGATACCAAAAGATAAAACGTCATACAGAAAAAGAGGAGAATATATCTCTCATTCAAAACCATACATAAAATTAGCTGCTCAAATTATCGTATGAACAACCTGATTCGCTAGCTTTCTAATAAAAGCAGAAGAAATAATCTTATGCTCGTTAATTTTTCGAAGGTAAGCTTTTAACAACTTTTGTCATCGTAAAATTACAAGTTCAAATCACGAAAATAACTTTTTTTATAAAAATCCAAACAGAAATCTAATTTTATCATAACAAAGAATGATTTTGTTAATTTATATTATCATAATCTAATTCTAATTTTTTCTATTTTTTAAATATTGCAGGAGGGTCTTCTCCTTTTCAATAAAATGGAAAACTTTAAGTTGAATATTATTTAAAATAAAATCTGTTAAATCTCTTTGCAATTTAATACATTATCTATGTATTTAAAAATTATCAATAATACTTCTATAATTTTGATTTTATAACACCCGCTTTTATGTCGTCAACTTTAATTACAAACCCTAATTGCAAACGATAAAATAATATCGTGTGGTGTCCCGTCTAATATCACGTGTTGAAAATGATGTTATTTTTAAGCTTATGGTTAAAATTTTTGATGAAATTTGATAATAGAGAAGAATAAGTGTTATAAATTTCAATTATACTATTTAATATAAAATTTATTTTGTTTAGATTAAAAAATCATGCACTTTTTATAAATTTAAAATCATGCAAAGTCAATTAATGCAAAGTCAATGTAGAAAAATAAAGGAAGAAGATAAAGGCAGAACCCAAATCACAAGGCAAGATGAGGTGTTGTGAAAGTTGTAGAAAAATATAGAATGAAGATGAAGGTAGAACCCAAATTACAAGGCAAGATGAGGTGTTGTGAAAGTTAAGTGATGCCAACAGGCAACAACCATTCATTACAGGCAATGGAAGCAACTTGGTATTGAACCTATTCATTCCATTCTCAATTCCAATTGAAATTTAATACATTTGATTAAATATGAATTTTTAATTTTATAAAATAAAAAAAATCTTAAAAAATATATATTCAATTCATATTAATTTTGAAAGCTTATACTAAAACTCAAAATTTAAAAAAATTGTTTGAAATTTAATTTAAAAATTAATCCACTCAAAAAAATATGATTGAATCAACGTTTAGATCTGACTCTACCTAAATTTTTTTGATTCACCCATCATTTTCTATTCTTTTTTGGTCTTAGACCAGGGTATCCACCTACGGATCCAGTGACTAATCCCCTCGCTGGCTTGTAGGCACCTCACAGGGTGAAACAGCTGGCCCAAGAATTTAAGGCTGCTCTATATCCAAAATCAATGATCGAACTCCTGACCTTTGGTTAAGGATGAATGAGTCCCTGCCACTCAACCACACCCCTCGGTTAACAACTTAATCTTTTAATCGAAAAGATTCTTTGCAAAATTAACAATTTGAGGAAACAAGAATAACTAGGGGCACTTACAAAAATATTTTTCAGCTAATGAAGAATAGTCTTGGACAAATAGTCTGTTGTAAATCGCCATTGGTTTGTTGGGATGATAAATTGGACAAGACATGATCGTGCTGGAAAGACTAAAGAGCCGATTAGAACCAAATAAATTAAATTAAGAGTAGTCCCCACGGAGGAGGACTTATCTTCATCATTTGTTGATTCCAGTCACGTGGCTAACATTGTTTAGAGTAAGTGCCTCTTATCTTCGTTAGGTAGGAGGTTACTCTCGTGTTCAAAGATGTTAACATCTCATCTTTAACGAAAACATTTACATAATTCTATATTGAAACCATAGCTTCACGAAAAACTTATCTTCTCATCCCTTGTTAAGTACATGATATTAGGGTTAATTTTAAACAATGTATAATAGGGTTAATTTTAAAACAATGTACAATGATATTAGGGTTAATTTTAAAAACCATAGCAGTAAGGTGATATTAGGGTTAATTTTAAATGTATAAATATTTTAATTTTCTATATCAATTAAGTACATGAACTTAGAGAATTAAGGAGAACAAATTCAGAATTGTCTTTCATTCCTTGACTATAAATACAAAAATTAAACTATTGAAGCAAGAATTTCTTATCATTTACTGGTAGATTATAATTTGCTTCAGTAGTCCTCAACAATTTTCACGCTTATTGGTATTGCTACCTATTTATTCCCAAAACTTAATCAAGAATATTGAAGACAATTATAAAGAACTTCTAGTTCACTTAGAAATCATCATAAAAGCAAAGTAAAAGGATGAATAAAATGCTATTGGCTAGTAATTTTGGAAGTTATTCACATACTTACAGTCAATCTAAGTCCAACATATTCATTCTTATATCATTAAAGGCCAGAGCTTATGCAATATCAAGTGCAAACAAATGTACTCATGGACTCTCAATCAAATTAAAAAAAAAGACATATAGGGTGCGTTTACTTTCAGAAAATTTTCTAGTTTTCTAGAAATTTTTTTCATAAAATAGAAAATAATTAGAAAAC
>JAOSBP010000003.1:28759506-28772387 GCA_027563825.1 Erythroxylum mucronatum
CCAAAATGTCAAAGAGACAGAACATAAATCGGACTAAATTTGCTCAAAATGCTAACCCCTAATTTGGGGCGTTACACACAAATTTCTTAATTTTAAGACTCTTAAAAAAGCATGGTTTGGTGCACCTGCTAGCTACTCTAATTTATATATATTTAATCAAAGATTAAAAAAGTAAATTAGTTTGACTAATTTAATTGTAAAAACATTATATCGGTTAACTTTTTAATTTGATTTACCTTAATAACTTTTATTAATAAAAATTAACTGATCTATTAATTTACCAACCAATTTTTATCGGTTAAGAATAAATTAGTTAGTTTTATTTAACAATCTTCTTTTTCAATTAAAGTTTAATTAATAGTCTTCTTTTTCAAATAAACTTTAACATCTTTGATTA
The DNA here is from genome assembly GCA_027563825.1 of Erythroxylum mucronatum. Classification (NCBI taxonomy): domain Eukaryota; kingdom Viridiplantae; phylum Streptophyta; class Magnoliopsida; order Malpighiales; family Erythroxylaceae; genus Erythroxylum; species Erythroxylum mucronatum. The sequence goes on from JAOSBP010000003.1 coordinate 28,759,904, forward strand.
TTAAAGAAAATTTTCTTCTTCAATATCTTATTTTAAATTCTTTAATTTTATTTAATCTTTACTATATACTGGTTTAATGATGATCTAACACTGATTGAACTTTTAAACCTTAAACCTCTTATATTCTCTATTTAATATTCGGTATGATTTTTAAAACATTGTTTTTGATTATCATGTACATGCAAATAATGATAAATTAGACCTAAAATCCGAAAAATGTATATTTCTTAAGTATGAACCACCTGTAAAGGGATATAAAATATGATGTTGTGGTCCAAAGTCACACAGATTTATAATTATCATAAATGTTGCATTCAATGAAATTTACACGCTTCGCCAAAGGAGTACATGTTTCTCTTTTAATATAGATCAAAAGAATGAATCAAATAAAATTGGAGTTAGAGACTGGTTCAATCAGATTCTTCATCGCCAACCTCATCTTGAACCTGAGGAATTCCAAGCTGTCGACTCTAAAGATGATGAGGATGAACTATTTCTTATAATGATTCTTTTATGTATTTGATAGTTATGTCCCTCCAAAACATGATAATTGAAACCATCGCTAAAGAAGAAGATTATTTGGGCACAAATGAATTTTTAAGAAGAAAGTCGATAGTCTAAAAATAGAAGATATAAGGTATAAGATTCAAATAGTTGTAAAAAGGTATATTCAAGATAAGAAATTAATTTTAATAACATGTTTTCTCTTATAGTAAAACACAATTTTATTAATAATCTGATCAAATTAGCAGGAAAACATGATTTGAAAATTGGCAGTTCATGCAGATAATGCATGACAAAGGGGGATCATGAGCTCAACGACGAATCCAAGATTTTAGTCTTGGGGGGGCTGGCGCCTATATATATGTATATATTCTGAAAATTTTTTAATCTGAGGGGCTGGAGCCTATATATATATGTATATATTCTGAAAACTTTTAGTCTTGGGAGGCTATATCCCCTGCCAGCCCCCTGGATCCGTCTCTGCATGAGCTGACATATTATTTTTTTTTAATTTTAGATCTTAAATTTATTAATGATCAACTTAAGAAGACAAGTTACTAAAAAAATGTAGAATAGTAAATGCTTGAGTAAGAATTAACAGTGTGAAGTAGATCCAGAGGTTTAAGAAAAACCTTAAGCTCAATTTTACCCAGTAGATCATAATGTTTAGACATCAAACTCTCAAAGAAGCAGCGATAATAATCACAAGCTGTAATATAAAATATTCCAAAAACTTTCTTTGCTTTGCTTCTTGACAATACATAAGACCAATGCAAAATTATTGAAAATGTAACGATTTCCACACGATGACAATAAGTAAAATATGAAATGGCCAAATGGGCACACTATCCCCAAAGGACTTGAAAACCTAAAGCTTGTATATCTTACTGAACAAATTCATATACCATTATCATATATTTTTAGATTTTTCAAGGCAATAGCTAATTTCATTACTCTCACTATTTCCAAATACTAAAATATTGTTAGAGATGCTCTTAAATTATTTTAGAAATAAAATTCTAGTAGGGATAAGAATGGACTCGGGTTCTGTTTTTGCAATCCAAATCTAATTCAAAGTTTGTCAGACTTGAATTGAGATCAAACTTAGGTTGTTTTATCAAATAAGTTTTGGTAAGGTTAAGTCAACTTTTAATTTCGAATTTGATTTAAAATTCAGCTAATTCAAATTAATGATATTAATTTTAGATTAATTCGAGTAAGATTAGGCTCATTTTACGAACCTTAAATTCAAGAAAATATTACCTGTTGAGAAATACCAAGGAAAAATTAAATTTAAAATCCAAGTAGTAGTCATTGAAGTTTAAGAAACTTCAAATTAGTGCTTTGTAGACTGCCAAGAAGGTAGTAAGAACGAAAGGGTTGCAAAGTAGAAGATGAAGTATTGAAATAGTAAAATAATATATTAGTAAAATAGTAAAATAAAGGAGATTCAACATTGAGGTTCTGATTTATTAATTCAATTAATGGTCAGTATATTGTTATTGAAGTTAGTGAAGGATTTTGAGGAGATTTGAAGATCAGAAATTGAATCAAGTCCAAGTAAGCTCATATAATTAGAATATTAATTATATCTTAATTCAAAACTTTAAAATCAGACCATAAAGGGTTTTTGAGAGAATTTAGAGATAAATTAGACTCAAAACTTTAAGATCGAGATATTGGAGTAGAGTCCGAGTTTTGAGAGAATTTAGGAAGAAATTGAACCAAATTCAAGTGGCCTATATATAATTAAAATATCACATCTCTAACTCAAAATTTTAAAATACATAGTTATAAGCAGGGACGGATCCAGACATTTTTTTAAGTAGGGGCAAAATTTTAATAGAAGCAATTTTTTTATGAGGGCAAAACTTAAAATAATAATTTTTTTACATGAAATTTTTTCGAGGTAGTAGGGAAATTTTTTGGGGGCAAGTGGGAGCAGTGGATCCGCCCCTGGTTATAAGTTATTTTTTTATATAACTTACTTTATCCTTATGTCTCTTTTCGACGTAAGATTATTTTACTTATGAATTCTCAATAATTAAATGTTTAATTAATAATATTTTTTTTTCAAAACCCTATTTCCTTCAATTTTTGGTATACTTCCTTTCAGTTCTATTGATAATTACACTTTCTTGTGCATTTTCAAGCACTTACCTTAGTGGCAACATAATTTCTCTTTTCAATCAACCAACCTTAGTGGCGACAAAATTTCCTTTTCAAGTAACCAACCTTAATGTAAATACAGTAAAATGTGTGCATGATGTTATGCTTTGATTGATAGAAGTAGACTTAACTAATCATTGGTTGTGTGTGTGTGAAGTAAAGAGTGGTCATCCAACTTCCAAGTTATAAGTAGAAAAGTCAAATGCATGTTCATTGCTCAAACATTGTTTTATAGACAGCTAATGGTTTTTGTTTGAAGTGTAAACTTCAATGTCTCATTTGAGCACTTCACCCTTTTATCTATTACACCAAATATACATGCATATGCCTTGTACGATGTTTATTGCCTGATTTTGACAATCTCGATTGTGACTTAATTACATGTATAATTTGATCGAATTAGGAGGAAAACGTGATAAGGAAATTGACATTTCTTGCAGATCAAGCATGACAACGGAGGGTCATGAGCTGTGACCTTAAATTCATCGGTGACAGTAGCGAAGCTACTCTTTGGTGAGGGTGGGCAAATGCCCACCCTCAAATATTTTTTTTTATTAAAGAAGAATAGAATATATGTAAAAGCCATGGTGGATTGGATACATTGCCCCCCTGGATTGGATACATTGCCCCCCTGAAACAAATTCCTGACTTCGCCACTGATCGGTGATCAACTTGAAAAAACAAGTGTTTGCTAAAGAACTAAGATTATAAAGTAGATCCTGAGGTTTAAGAAAAATCTTACGCTCAATCATGCCCAGTTGATCACAATGTTTAGATAATAAACTCTCAACGAGGCAGTGATAATAACCATCAATTAAGTTGTAATAGAAAACATTGCAAAATCTTTCTTTGCTCTGATTTCTTGACAATGCATAACAAAAGAGTTACAAGATTATAGAAAATGTAATGAATTCCACGTAATGAAAATATGTAATATGAAGTGGTTACACTGTCATGGATAAGAACAACAATCACATCAAAATAAGACAAAAGAATAATAAAAATAGACCAATCTAATACGAAATCAATTAATATAATTTAATCTAATTAAAATTGAAGTTGTGAAGAACAAGTTTAAATGGCTCAAAATGTTGATATCTTTTTAATATGACTTACTAAAAAGAAGTCATTTTAGTTAACAAATTGAAGAATTTATTTATTTTAAACGACATCATTTTAGTTAATTATATTAAGTTACTTTAATTTTGACCCAACTGAGTTTTGAATTACTTGAATTTGATTGAAGTGGGCTTGAATTATTCAATCTATATTTTATTAGACTTTAAATCAAATATGAATCAAATAGAGCGAAGTCGAAGGGTAATCTATCAACAAAACAAAACCAAAACCTTCAATCCAGTTGGGTAGCTCTAGCTCCGAATCAATTTAAATGCAATGTTAATGTTGCGTTGTTGGAAAATGGTCTTTATGGGCTTGGCATGATAATTCGTAACTCTCAATGGCTGAACTGTGCTGGAAAATTAATGACTTTACTGGAATGGAGAGATCCACAAATAAAAGAAGCCCTTTATTTTTGGGAAGCTTTGAGTTAAATCGAAACATTATCTTTCTTCCCAATATGTGTGGAAATTGATTGTCAGATCATTACTCAATTTTTGACATCTGTGCATATCTTTTCTTCTTACTTTTCAATGATTATTCAGGATTGTAAAGCTCTATTTAATGAGCATTAGTTTATTTCTTTTGTTTTTATTAGAAAGCTAGCGAATCAAGTTGCTTATACGATAACTATGGCAGCTAGTTCTATGCCTTGTTTTGAACGGGGATATGCCCTCTTTTTTTTTCTATACGATTTATTTATTGATATCAATAATACGTGTTGAGCGCATTTAATAACGTTTCAAAAGAAAAGGTCAAATATGAATTAAAAAAAGAGATTGAATCTACAATCTGATGCATTAACAGATCATGTATCAAGTAAGAGATCATTGACAAGTTCAATGAAGAGGGTAACAACAGAAATTTATATTTTTCCATAAAAGTGACTGTAACAAGTGGGATGGGAGAACTTATCAGTACCAAATCGATCGATATCTTCATAGATGCGGAAAAAGTTTGTTTAATCTTTTTGATTATTAAAAAACATGAAAGTGGTAATCATATATTAACGTCGGTAAAGACAATATATATATATAATACGTTTTGTGGTCCATTGCTGTTATTTATGTTAGTTTAACCGTCAAAAGCATTCACTGCCCGGACATTGGGAAGATAATGTTATTTATGTTTGCCCCATGCTTTGAACAATTTAAGGACATCTACCAATCCTTTAGATGTCTTGAGAAAGTCTTATTGTACCCTCATTGTATTGCAGCTCAAGGAATACTAGATAAACTATTTAAGTCACCCACATGGAACACGATTCTCGAAATTCTCACATCTAATCCAGTATGGTGAGGCCTAACATTCAGCCGACAAATCGTGAAGATTAATTTATTTTTAATATGGAAGCTTTATTTAAGTGTCAGAAGTAATAGTCACTAAGAAGCTATTATATAGTGTTACTCACAACTACGTGATTTGTTTATTAGTAAACAGATTTGACCGCAAGAAACCTACTTGACTCGAACAGAGATTAGTATGAGTGTGGATAATTTAAAGGCGTCTTCCTATAGTTGGGACCCTCTTAGGACACCTCGTGGAAAAAAAAAACAGATTTGACCAGCTACGGAACTACGAACTACATATATGGGAGGGGGGGCCATGGCCCCCCCTTTCAATTTTTTTTTTAAATTTACCTATATAATTTTTTAATAAATAAGAAAATTTTGTAAATATTGGCCCCCGGCCTCCCCTTAGAGTTAGCCCCCGACTCCTGACCCCCAACCCTCGGCCTCCCCTTAGACTTAAGTCTGGCTCCGTCCCTGGATTTGACCATTTTCCTAAGCATGTATAATGTTGAAGTCCTAAAATTTTTTATTAAGTTTCAAACTTGTTATCAATTGAAAATATTTTATTTTATTAAAAAAACATGTTAAATCTATTTTCTTTGTTTATTATATCATTTATGTCAGAATAAGTATTTTGAACTGATAGATTATATTTTAAAAATTAAATTTTTTTGGGAGATTTAATGTTTATATAAAATAGTTTAAAATGTTACGATGAGTCCTTATTCTTACAATTGTCCGATTATATTATGAAAGACATATCAATTCTTGGCTTGCATTGTCAGGAAACCAACTTCTACATATCAAAACATCCAATCATAGTCATCTTCGATGACATTAAAAAATTTGACATATGCATGTATATATATAAATCTAACGGGTTTTTAATATTTGATAAGAAAATTAAAGAGAGAGGAGTTCATAGCCAAAAGAAGAAAATAAAAGGCAATGAAAATAGAGTCATTTTGTCCACTAAAATGACTAAAATGACATTGTTTTCTGCACATTGATAACCTAATTAAGAAGCAATCTTTATCCTCGTCTGTTTTTTCTTCTTCTTCGACCTTGTCCTCATCTTCCGGCAGCTACAATGTACTCATCTAGTGTCTTCATCTATCTTCTCTTTAGTGTCATCGTGTTTTCTCCACCAATTGCCAACATCTGTGCTGCCTATTCACATCAGGGTTCTTCTTCTCCAACTAATTAGGGTTTTAGTTTATTCTTGGTTAATGTAAGTTAGTCAATTGGTTACATGTACTTAAATTATTACAATATAAGTACTGATTACATTTGTAAGCATAACATACTACTATTGCACAAAAGATGTGTTAAACAGGATTAGTAAACATATATATTGTGTTTCATTCATACAATACTTTTGTCTTTCTTTTTATTGTCAATCACTAGTTGGTGCTGAGCTTCGCCACTTGCAAATCCACTTTAGTTTAATTTATGGCTATGGTCTTTTTCCATTCAAATCATTTATATGTTTTGTGATTAGTTTATTAGTGATGCATATTGTTCTGTTTAACTTGATTTTTTGATTATTATTTGATTTTGAATTTAGTTGTTATGCAAAATCTCAAATTGACTGAATATCGATTTTTTGATCATTAAATTTCAGTAAAGTTCTTCTTTTACTTGGTTGTTGAAAGTTCTTTATTCTTGAATTGTAGTGATTGTCTTGCTGTAGCATTTTTGGTTTCGGTAACTTTAGTGCTTCTTTTGTAACTTGCTCTTATCACAACTTCCTGATATCCCTCAAGCTTAATCAAATAGTTATTAAGCCTCCGTTTAATTGGGCTTATATCAGTGGAGTTTTTATCAGTAAATTTTTTTTTTGTAGAGCTTTTATGAGAAGAACTTTTCTAAGAAACCAGTTGGTTGTTTGCCTGTCATTTAAAAAAGAGCTTTTTTGAAATAATTTTCGTACAGTAGACTGTTTGGCAAAATAAAAATAAAAAGTATTTTTAATTTTAACTATATTTTATTTTGTAATAAAAATTATTTATGCATATAAATATTATTTAAAGTATATTAAACAATATGCAAAGCACAATATATTAATTATTATATAATTTTAAACCATATGAAACATAAATGAAAGTATATCTGACCAAAATTTTTATATGAACTACAACATAAGTAAAACTAATATCAAAAATAAATATTAAAAAATATAAAAAAAGTCAAATAATGGATTTACAAGATAAAAATAAAGATGAGTTTGTGAGTATTGTGAGAATTATGTGTAAAACATAAGGGTAAAAGGGACAAAAATTGGCTCATTAATTGATCTGAAAAATCTACTAGAAAAAGTTAAGTTTTTTTACAAAAAAATCAGTCTATTAAAGAAATATTTTTTATTTTACAACCAAACACCAATTTTTCTTTTAAAAAAACTTTTGTAGTAGAGAAAAGTACTTATTAACGTCCCTAAAGCTCATCAAAATAGTCACTAACTTAAACATTATTAAAGTATTTACACTAAAACCAATTCAAACATAATTTATAAGAATTTTTGGACTGATCACGGAGGACAAAGTATTATTATCGGAATTTATCATAATTGTGTTCTAATTACTTAAACCTACTATGGTTGTTTTTGGTTAGCTATGACTGATCTAATGTGGAAGAGAAAAAGAAAACCTGTGTTGGAAGTTCAAAAAACGAAGAAATTAAAGAACTAATAAAGAAAGAAAGTGGGGTAAAAGTTTGATGCAACAGAACATAATCGGTGTTTGTGGGGTCACAATTTCCTGCTTCTTTTTCTTTTTTTTTTTTTATTTCTGTATTTCAATTATTAAATCTCTAGTGGCGTGTGTGTATATATATATAGGCCTTATGGGTGAGCTGAAACCTACTCTGTTTCTTGTACTCTTTCCTGAAGCTAGAGCTAGTTGCTGCGCATGGAAGCTTCACAACCTCTATCAATCGAAAGCTTTTCGTATAGTTGGTTAGTAAACCTGAAACCAGCTCTGGAAAGCCTGGAAAGTTCTCTCAGGCCCTCACTTGATGCTTCTGATGAAGCTTCTTTCATCGAGATGGACCCGAGATTGCCACCTTCCAAGAGATTTGTATTCGGGAACTCTCAGGACTTCAAATTTGATTTCCCAGCTTCACAATCTCCTTTCACGCCAGTTCACGCTGACGAGCTCTTCTCCAATGGTTATGTCATGCCTGTCTTCGTTGACCCTTTGGGGACTGGGGCTTACAAGGTCTCAGATTCAGCCATAGCTCTTCCTTCTACAACATCTGCACATGCACCGAAGCTCGTTGGTTCAGCAGATAAATTGCGATGTTCTTCGTTGAGAAGATGTCGCAGATTGTCGAAGCAAATATTTCAGAAGTACATGGATTTCCTGAGGCCATTGTATCGGAGAATTTGTGGGCACAAACCAAGCTCTAGAGTTGGTTCTATGGATTCAGAAGTTCAGGCAGTAAAAAACTGGATGTACTCAGCAGGAACATCTCCAAGAATAAGTGTAGCTTATTCCATTGATGATTGGAGGAAATCCTGCGATTCTGAGAGCTCAATCTACGAGGCTGTTCTTCATTGCAAAAGATCCATAGGTGGGTTGGTTAATGTTCACCTAAACTTTAACCTTATTATGATTGTTGTATTACACAATTTCACGTTTTGACGTTTCTTTATCTTATTCTCAGGTAAGTGAATTGAAGCTGTTGTGTGATGGAGAGCCCAGAAGAAATTGAAAACAAGAAAGTAGAAAAGAAAGGACCAATGTTCATAGTTTCACACCATCACATGGGAAAGAGAGAAAAATGAGAAGGAATAAAGGGATCAAAACAGCAACTTGCTTCTTGTTCTTGTTCTTTTCTTCTCATCCTGTAGATTGGTTTCGTAAAGGGGCAGAAGACGCTGTTTTGTAAGGCCACAGCTTGATAAGGAAAGGACATCAGAGACAGCTATTTTCTCTTCTTCTTTTTTTTTTCCTTACTTCATTGAAGTGCTTTCTAAAGAAATTAAAGGACTACTCTATTACACGTATATGACTATCTGTTTCTTCAATTTTATGTTATTGCCTTCCAAAACATGAAAAATACTGCCCTAAAGTGGTGGTCCAACATGTGAAACAATCATTCTTGCCTTCCACTTCCAAGAAGTTAAAAAGGATCAGAGTTATGACGAGAGATTGAAACTCAATTCAAATGATTTGCACATGGATCGAACCCATCACTTAATTTTCATTTGTTAGCTTATCAGACAATTCATTCAGTCGATTTCTTCAACATATCCTTATATTCTTGGATCTTATTTCATCCAGGAAATGAAATAAAAGAGTGGAATACTCCATGACATGAAAGCTCTTCTTTCCCATCTCTTCTTACAAGTTAACCTACGTTTATTACTACTAAGCTTCTTAGAAGCTTTTATGAATACCAAAAGCTGGTGAAAGGTGGTCGGACATTCAGAAGCACCGTGTTCTCTTCAGATTTTTGGCTTTGTTCTGTTTTCTGTTCTTTACTCAGCAACTTAAGACAAGAGTAGAGGAAAAGATAGACATATAACAGCTTGTTCATGCGATCCAAGACAAAGAGAAAATTAGGTACTTCAGTGAAGAGAGGGTCAGTTTATGCCTCCAAGAATACGTTTTTGATACTCTCGTGTTGTCTTTGTAACCCTTTTGGCTCAATTATACAACATAATTATGTTCTTATAATTTGTAATTACCAATACTAATTACAGTATAACTCGAGGGATTAGGACCTAGGAAGCCAAACTTTAGGCTGAGGTTTTTTCCTTAGCACAATCATAGGCCTATCAATCTCTTGTGTCCATGTCTGCCAAGCAGCATTATAACTCGCATATCTCTTCTATAAGTAATGAAGACGGTAGACAGACTTGTAAGTTCTTAAATGAAAAATCAAAGTTATTAACTGATTGGATGATCAGATAGGTAATAATTTGATGTTGAGAGTTACGAAGGAAAGTATAACTAACATCAAAAAGTTAGACAAAACTTACACCAACATCTTTTAAAGGGATCAAATCCTCTGTACCCATAACTCTGTACCAACTCTGTTCTATACGATCCCATTTACATATTTTTCTAAATTTTGTATATTTGTGTGGATGGGATCGTATATAATAGAGTTGGTATAGGATTATGGGTACAGAAGATCTTGTCCCACTTTAAAGGGACCAGATCACCTGTTCCTATTATTCTGTTCCTACTCTTTTTCATAAAATTTCATTCATTCAATAAATAGAACCCACAAAATTGAACCGTTGAGATAAGATGGGAACAAGTGGAATAGGGTTGTGGGAACAGAAGATCTGTTCCTCGTTTAAAGGCTTGTCTATTCTTTTTTATACTTATCTTTTATCGTTTCAATCTAATATTTGTAAGTTTTAGTTTTATCCTATTTATAACATTTTGAAATCAAATAATTAAATGATTTTTATAAAAGATTAAATGATTTTTTGAAATCATTTTCATAATTAAATGATTTCTTATAAATTTATAAAGAATTTCATTTCTTATCTTTATTTAAATAAAAGATTAAAATATCACTTATGACATGAGGTTTTATACGCATTATTCTAAATATCCACTTGTACAGTTCACAAATTAAAGCATTGAATCAAATATACAAAATCTTAGAGGGTCATTATAGTTCAATGGAAGAAGTGTGAATTTCTGGTCCCCTCAACAGTGGGGTTCAGGATGTGACATATCTGGCAATTTGAAGCTCTAACCATCACTGATCTTCCAAATCCTGAATTCATATATTCCTGACTATCTTGGCCAAATATAAGCCATTGGCTTGGTCCAGAATTGGCGGAGAGAAAGAAAAAGTCCATCACATGTCAACGAGTAGGATAAGGAGACAGAGACAAAATGTGTTAGGAGAAGTTCCAAAGTTCGTTAACGTGCGTTTCTGTTTATATCTACTTCTGTTCGTCTTCGCCTTCTTTCTACTAATCCACGGAAGCAGCAAAAACAAGACTCGCATTTATGGCTATTGTTTTCCTCTTGTAGCTACAACGACCCTTTTGTGGGGGACCGAGACCTCTTACATGCTAATTGTCGCCAGTATCAATTCTTTAGTCGCTGTAGCTTCAGGACACCATACATTTCAGCCTGTCAGAAAACAAGGTGTTGGCTGCAAGAAGATGATATTGAGGTTTTAATCACTGGATTTTAATTGGAAACACATATTTGGGATCATTTCCGTTCCTGAAAACTGTGAGATTGTCGAGAAAAAAAAAGGATAGAACACCAAATTTATAACTATTGATATGAATTAGCATTCCAGGATTCAGGAGTCAGTTCAGGCAACATTAGATGATCATTTTTCAAGGTTCAAACAAGGTACATTTGGTCCTTCCGCACTATGAATCCAGGATAAAGGATTAGAGTGATATAACTATTATTTGGTCCTTCCTCACTATGAATCCAGGATAAAGGATTAGAGTGATATAACTATCTAACTTCTAATCAGGTTTGAAAATGCAGATTATAGATTGGAAGAAATGTGTAAGATTATCAAAAGAAACTTGATCGTGACCTGCATTATCAGGATTTTCTGAAATAATTTGCCGTTGTATTGAAAGGAACAAACCTGGAACGGGGACCAAGGGCTTCAAGTATTCCGCATGTCGGCCGGCTCATCCTGGGGTCATTGTTAAAAAGTCTGAGGACATATTGTACAATGCCCACCGTTTTTCCTGTCATAGGACTTGTGTTTTCACTTAGTACACATGCATTTGAAACAGTGTCATTGTCGATTGTGATGAGAAAATGAAAGCTGTAGACTAAAAAGACAAGAACTGTGAAGTGTGTATCCTTAGAGACGAAGTCTGAAAGAGCAGACACAACTACTAGTTTAAGTTGATGCTTTGTGTTTTGTACAGCAAGTGATTGCCTCGTGAAATGCCTAAGATCCTGTGACTTTTTCGCAATGTTGTTTAGTTGTTGCTGCCTACAAATTGATCAAGTCCCGGACACTGAAGATGGTTCATGGACTTCGCTATTGCTTCAGTTATATTCCCTTTCACACGTTGATGCTTTCTGGTTCCAGTGGGCTTATGGGTTTCCTTCAATCTAATGGACTGGATTCCTGCTTCTCTCTGGAGGGAGAGAATGCATCAGGCTCCTCCATGTTGACTTAGGCCAGGTTCAAATCGGACTGCCATGTCTACTCTAAAAATGGGTCAGGCCTAGGCCATGTCATGTCTACCCTAAAATTTTATAAATTATCTTGATTGTATACCTGTATAGTTGGCAGACACAGTAAGTCTTTGTTTAGATGAAAGGAAAGTAAGGGAAAAGAAAGAAAGGGAATTGCATTTCTCTTACAGGCTGTTTGGTACACTTAGAATTGAATTCATGTATGAATTGAATTGAATTCCATTAATGAAATTAGAATTGAAT
>JAOSBP010000003.1:28784360-28795578 GCA_027563825.1 Erythroxylum mucronatum
TAAGGGAGTTCCATAGCTATTATCTATCAAAATATTTTTTAAGTGATAGAAATTAAATTTAAATTACAAATAGACTTTCACAATCACTATAATCCAGCGAGTTTATTGTTGCATTTTAAAAATAAAATTTTTGTATTATTATTATACATACTCGAGAATTTATTCAGAAATGGAATGATAGGTGGGTATGGTCGGGTCATCCTTACAAAGTTTCTTAAAGTGACTAAACTCCTCAAAATCAAAAGTGAAGACAATATGATTCCTTGATTGCCAAAAGTAGAGTAGGCCATTTTACCTGCTCTTCAGAGACTTGCATCACATACATGAAAAGATTAATATTGGCAACATCAAGGTGTGTCTATCTTGACTTAATCACGCTTTAAGGAAAGTTTTTGCAATGATGGAAAGTGAGGGAATATAATCAATTGCAAATTTCTTGTCACTTTTGCACGTAGCAAGTAGTCAATAAGCCATGAGCCTGATACCAAATACCAATACCATCCTTTCCTTCCTAAGGACATAATTGAGTTACCAGAAACAAGCAAAACTAGTGTCCTAGTAATTGGTCTTATACTTAGCAATAACTTCCTTTTTTCCCCTCCTGATGATGATCACCACCCATTTGTCTAAATTGGTGTAAGAGCTTAATGATTGTACTCTGTGATCACCACACATGTTGCCAATGTTGCAATTATGGTCTTGAAGTTGAGTACGAGGCAATTAGTATGATTGCTTCTCGTGTCATGGACTCTTTATGAAGCCCTTGCATTGCATGGATGAAATATCTCTCCTCACTTTCGATATTAATGAATTTTTTTTTTTGTCTTAGATCAGGGTATTCACCGACGAACCCATTGACTAATCTCTTCGCTGGTTTGTGGCACCTCACAGGGTGGGACAGCTGACCCAAGAATTTAAGGCTGCTTCATACCAAAAGTCAAGGATCAAACCCCAGACCAATTTTATAGCACTTGATAATGCCCATTTTCCATCTTACCAATTTTCTTTATGACCAACATTAAATGTTATTATTTTATTCATCTAATTAAGTTCTTTATAAATGTCAAAAGACTGAATTGAACCCTAACCTTGAATTAAAAAAAGTTTAAATTCAAACTGAAATTATATTTGTTTTTTGAGTTTTTGATCAATATAGTTAGAACCAATTTTTAACATAAATTTAGTATAATTCAACTTGACTAACTCAATTTTTATTGATTTTGATCTGAATTTAAATTAAAATGTCAATTTAATTATTAGAACGTCTGTTTATATATAATATTATTTGTAAAAGTTTTTGATTAGCAAATTAGTCACCTTTTATCAATGTTTTAAAAAATTATATTGAAAATTAGATCAATAAAATAAAAGACTTAAGGTTTAAAGATTTAATCTATATTAAATCGTCATAAAATCGATATATAATAAATATAAATAAAAATATATAAATTATTTAAAATATTATTTACAATATTAAAATATCAATTTCTATTAAAATATAATTAATGAATAATAATTGAATTTAAAAATTAACTGAAATTCTCTTTTAATCATTCTTGTGTTTTTATATATTAAGATTTAAGATTATTAAGGTGATTATGTTTTCAGGTAAGTATAAAGAGACAAAAGCAAAGGAACGAGAACATTTTATCTTTGTCATGAAAAAAGTTAAAATCTAATAAAATAAAGTAAATATTAAATAAAATTAATTTACTATTTCTAATTTTGAGACAGTTAATTTACAAAAATTAGTTAATTAATCAATTCTAAGAATAAAAATTATTAAAATAAAATAAATTAAAAAGTTGCTGTTTCAAACTTATATTAAGATTTTCGACAATATGACCGTCTACATGTATAAATTATTTTAGTATCAAGACCAGTGTTTTGAAAACCGGTGAATCGGAGCATAAAACGGTTCAGTTTAGCTCGTATTTTTTGTGAGTGATTGACCTGTTCATTTTGCGGTCGGACCGGTAAAAACCGTTGAACCGGTGAAAGAAAGAACCGGCCAGTCGATTTAAAATGCCTTGATTTTGATGATTTCAACTTCAATGAATATTATGATTAGTAATCTTTCTTTAACCTTTTTGATGAAATATGACTAGTGAGCTTTGTTATCTTATTTTGTGTTGTGTTTGGCGAATTTTTTTTTAAAATTGTATATTTTAAAGTTTAAAGGTTTAAGTTTACAAATAAATAAATAAATAAATAAATAATATGTTTAAAAATTATCTTATATATATAATGAATAAAATAAAAATGTATATATTTATAATCACCGGTTCAATCACAGTTGAATTCCGATTGAACCATTAACTCTTGAATCAGTTGCTTATTCGGTTCAATCACCAGTCCGATTTTTAAAACATTGGTAAAGACTCAACCTTCTTGCTGTTTTAAATGCTTTGCCAATGGAACAAACAAATGAAAGTTACTTCCAAAGAGTAGCAAACAAAAGAAGATACAAAAACGATGGAGTAAGGTCGCTGTGGACGTATAGGACGCTTTAACATTAGCGATTGAATTCGTCAGCCTTTAGAACAAAGAGACAATATGTGCCTGATAACAAAATAGTGTCCAAAAGGACCACGACGGATATTTTGGGAAATTCAAGACAGGGGAAAAAAGGAAAGACTATTCACAATCACCTCAACTTTGGATGCCAGGTCTGCTTAATTACTTTGCACGCAAAACTATGGCGTTTTGTGGGGGGGCCATTATTGGGTTCTTGCAACCTTGATAAGTGTATTCACAGCTCAAACCCATGTAAACAATATTAGTTACATGATCATGTTCCTTGTTCAAAGTTAAATGATTGTCTCCTGGTGAAGACCAAGAAGATGAACTTGGGAGTATCCATTTCCTTGTGCTATGAACACGGGGCAGATCTTCTGTATCCACTAACTTGTATTCTTTGTCCCTTTTTAATCACAACTATCTAATTTATTGTGTTGAATGGTTGAGATTAAAGAGGTACTGAGCAGGTACAGAATAAAGGGTACAGAAGATCTGTAGCCTATAAACATTGCCTCCTTTGCTAGTTATATACTCACAAATCTTCAACTTCGCCATAAGTTACGGAATACTTTGTGTTTTTCTTTTTGATTCGTTGAAAATCAAATTCAGAACTCACATAAAAGAGTAACTTAGTACAAATTTAACTAAGATATGAGATATAGAAGTTATTTCTGAACCAATTCAGAACTCACGTCCAGAAGACCAGAATCATTAAGCTACTCTACGATTCGAGTTAGTATTGAAACTTGTGCAACAGGTGTCCCATATGCAAAATAGATAAGTTTTAACACTTTTTTTTATTTTTTATTAATCATCTTTAGGCTTCTTTCCACAATATATTCTGTTGATCTTTCGGTCAAGAAAGGTGATCAACTACCAAGATTTGGGCCGAATCTCTTTACATAAAATAACATATCTTTTAGTGTATTATTATCTAATATTAGTTAAAGAAAAATTAAGAGAGAAAAGCATAAGAAGAGACATCATGTTGGAGGGTCATGGGCAGTAATAATTAAGAGAAGTAACTAAGGAAGTGAGCCATAATCATGAAAAGAGAAACCCAAAATATAATTATCATCATATACATCCTCTCATGGTTCAATGATTGATGCAATTGTTCGCTTTAGGAAACAATAATAATAAGAATAAACTGTAGTGATTTCACATTGGTGTAACAGTACTGAAACAAGACCTAAATGTATATATATATATATACTATATAGCAGGAACAAACACAAACCAAAAAGAAAATTACCAAAGAGATTTAGGAAGAAGAATGATCAATGAACTGAAAAAGAAGGACAACCCATGTTTTACTTTTACCTATTTGATATGGGATTAGGGCCGCTAGGAACTTCATGTTCACCAGCATTAAAGATCCCTTCTTGCCATGGCAATGGAGATCTACGAGGCCTGAACCGTACTCTTCTTTGACTTTGTGGATTGACATGAACTTCTTTAACATTTGAAGGATTGCCCATTTCATGTCTCTTTGTAGCAACCAATCTCATGTTCTCTTCCTGCAAATTGCCTCCAGTTCTTGCTGAGACATGTCTATGCTCATTTTTGGCCATGGATAAGTGAACCATGAAGAAGAAGAAGAAGAAGAACATAATGGTCAAAGAAGAAGTGATAAAAGGAGAGATTGCATGACCAGCCATGCAAAACCAGATCATAAAAGAACCATCCAACAACAACTCCAAGTGGTGGACATCTATGTATGTTTGGTAACCTGAGAGTAGAGGAGGTAGAGAGGTAAATATGGGGAAAGAAAAAGTTAAGTATGTTTTAGAGAGGCCGCTTGTAGGGTTTATTATAAGCAATTTAAATGAGAGAAAGAAAGATAGAGACAGGCCTAGCTAAAAGATGAAAAAGGAAAGAAAGCAAAGTGGAGTGCTTTAACAAATGTTTGGCTTTGAGGTGATGGTGATATGTGGAAATGGATGGCTTTATCAATGTCCTGTCGTTGTGGCGGTGAAAATATACAAATGCCATTATAATAATCTCAAACTTAGCATTAATAGTCTTTTTCTGGTTTCTTGATTGATATAAGAGAGGAATGGGGTTGGAGGGTTTTGGTCTAGTTTGGTATAGCTTTATGACAGAGAAGGAGCCTTTGGAAGCAGCCTATAGTCTCCCGGGAGGACGACCGAGACAGGCCCACCAAAAGCTATATAATAAGAGCCAATAGTCAACATTTGAACAGTTCAATATAGCAACTGTTTGCCAATTAAGCTGAAATGTGCTATTTAAGATTCCGAGATGTTAATTTGATCTGATGTTTCAACTTAATATAGGGATGTGTTTGGATTAGCTTTTGCATTAGCTTATGTTAATATTGTTTTTAAATATAATTAATGTGATAATTATTGGATGAATGGCTTCCCTTTTTATTTCGGCAATAATTGACTTAAGTCCAGTTCTAATAGACTCAAGCCTGATTATTGTTAGTAGACTCTACACTCTACCCATATTTTTTTTAGATTGGACATCCAGTTGTTACTTGAAATAAATGCAGCGGTAATTAGGCCGAACCGTTGGAACTGGACATTTAGATGGACAACTGGAAAATTAATAATCCGGATCAAACCTGCTCTTATACCATAGTAGAATTTTTAAGATGGGCAAAATGTAGAGTCCACTAATAATAATTGAGCTTGTGTCAACCATTGCCAAAACGACTAGAACTATTTATTTAGATAGTTAATCCTTATCACTTATAAATCCTTTAACATTTTCACGTTTAGTCAATATGAGATACTCTACAGATATTCAAAATTCTTTATAGTGTTTAAGAGAGAGATACTGCATTTGATTATACAACAAACTTTAGAAGTACATAAGTAGCATCAATACTTGTTCTTGAAAAGTTATATCTTAATACTTCTGAGCTTTAGAAAGTAAAAAGACTTTATTAAAAGAGAGATTGATATTTATTGAAGCTTATATTGAGCAAACCTTACTTTCATCAGTCAAGAGCTTGTAGAGACTTGATAAATATTACTAGTATGAAAGGTTGAAGAACCTTGAAAAATATGTACTTATGAATTTGGAGAGACTCGTCAAATTACTACTTGAAGATTTATTATTGAAATACTCAAGTTGAAAACTTGGGGGCTGAACATAGGATTCCTTATAAGCTAAACCGGTATAAATTGGTTGTGTCGTTCTTTCTCTTTCCTTAATTTTTAAATTTTCGCATTTTAGTCACTACTGCTTTCAGTTTACAAAAGCTCCTTCCATTTTAAAATTTAGTTTGACAAGCTCTTTTTGTTATGAAATTTTACAAGCTCCTTTTGTCTTGAAATTTTAATAAGCCCTTATTATTTATACAAATTAATAGTAACTAACAAAAACTTTTCAAGTCACACACAATTCACTCTCCTCTTCCTCTTGGGTTTGCTTTATCAATACTCATCCATCAATTTATTCTTAATTTACTTTACTTTAACGACCAACTCGTTTGTATCTCTTTTTATCATAGAAAACAATGCATTAAACCTATTAAATAATTTATCTTATAAATGATTAAAAAAATTAACCGGTTCAATCGTAAAATTTTGAACCACTTTCTAGTTCAATTTACTTTTATAATTCTTATTGTTCTTATATAAATCAAAATTAATTAATTAATTTTTATTTAATAATTTCTTTTTTAATTAAACTTTAAATTCTTCAATTAGTAAGGACAATATCTTTCAATCATAT
Source organism: Erythroxylum mucronatum (assembly GCA_027563825.1). Lineage (NCBI taxonomy): Eukaryota > Viridiplantae > Streptophyta > Magnoliopsida > Malpighiales > Erythroxylaceae > Erythroxylum > Erythroxylum mucronatum. Next base: position 28,790,589 of record JAOSBP010000003.1, read on the forward strand.
TTTAAATTATTTAATTTTATTCAATCTTTAACTAATTTTTTGATAGTATAATATTTCTTATCTTACCGATTTAACTTTTTTTTAAAAGCTTTTTTTTTGTTTTAGACTAGGGTATCCACCGGCGGACCCAGTAACTAATCCCTTTGCTGGTTTGTAGGCACCTTACAGGGTGGGACAAAAACATTGCATCTTATGCTAGGAGTCTAATACCATCACTATAAAATTATCACATTTATATTACTAATGAGACCGCAATATTCATTAAATTAATTAGCTCTCATTTGTTAACTCATTTTAAAAAGAAGAATGATGTTTAGTACTTTTATAAGTTTTCATTTCCTTCAAAGTTTTTAAAATATAAAAATTAAAAATTAAAAACAAAGATGACAACTTTGTTAAGCGAGACGAGAATTAAAGAGTATGAGTCGGAAAGAACAGAGAGAGGTGTTTTCAAAAAGATCATCAAATATTTCTTATTATTTATTATTTGTTAATTTTCTTTTTTTAAAATTAATCAAATTTTCTATAAAAACAATCCAATTTATTTTTATCTTCAATTCAAATGCTAAATTTATGAGCTTAAATTCAAATGAACAATTTTAGATTTAAACTTTTAAAATTAATAAATTTAAATTTCTAAAATATTAAAAATAAATTATGTAATAACACATAAATTTTGGTTCTTTTGGTCCAATTTAATTTGAAACAATTTACGATAATTTAGTTTGATTATTGATTTAACTACTACAAAATATTCAAAATGATATTAAATTAAAATTAATAATACAATTAAGTCCAATACTAATCAAAAGGTTACTCGAATAATTTAATTGTAGATCATTTTATTATTTTAATTTAATTTGGAATTTATTTTCAAAAGTAATTATATATAAAATAGTCATAAAAATCCGAATTGCATTTCTCGTATTCAAATGTAGAACTTGAAAATTATGATGTTCTTGAGACATTTCCCTATTAGAAACATTTCAAATACAAAAAAAAAAAAAAGTTCAATACTTAAATCAAATCGAAATCAAGACCAAAACATATTAGTAAGAGTTGACGTAATTGCAATTGGTTCTAATCTCGCCTTCTCGTTGGACTTCAGGATCCACAATATTTCCAAGTTTGGTCATGGACACTCCAAATAGCTGGGGATAGATGTCTTGAGGTGTGTAAGCCAATGCATTTACAAGAGGCTGAGTTCTTGGATCGAAGTACATGAGCTGATCTGTGGACAGAAGTCCCATTCTCTTTTGAAGATTCTTGTAGTATTCATTTCCAAGACTTGTTGGAGATGTTGGATCTAGATCAACATACTCAGATGCCCATCTGCATTTTCTCGTCAAAAAGTTCAAGTACCTATCCTGAAGTGTAGAGTCTGGTTTGCCTGTTCCTTGGTAGTTGTAGAGCCGATCCTGAACTGACCCACATGTTGATCTGCCAATGGAGTGTGCACCTGACAGAATCACCATATCAACCAGATTCAACCCTTTGGACTGGAAAAGCTCGATCAAGCTAGTAATGTCTTCATGACCATTTGGCACCATTTTGTCTGCTTCCTCATCAATGGAAACTTTCCCATCTTTTCTACCATAAGGCACCATCCAGTACGATCCTCCCAGGAAAACTGTGGCGTCCCTAGACGCTGAAGTGAGAATGTCAGCACACGACACGGTTCTTGAACAGTTCTTCTCGAGCTCAGCTTTGATGTCGTCTATCACTTCAAATCCTCTAAGCGTCTTGCTCACATCTGCTGATCTCTCACTACCCTCATGGTTCAATAAAATGGACCCATCACAACCCTAAATGTAGAAGACAACACCAGAAAGAGTTACATTAAGACGATGATCGAATCAATGTGAAAACCTGCATGTATGCTATACATATATATATATACGCGCACCCGCGCACGCACACACACACGTACCTTAATGACACAGTCGTGGAAGTGCAATCTCAGGAGGCTGGCAGCGAGAGTCCTGTCCTTGTCAAGCCATTCTTTCACTTTTCTGCTGATGATGGCTTCAGCATTCGGACAGCTTTGGTAATAGTAATCATACGACAAACCATTTGAATCCAAGGTAACAGGCAACGTCAGAATCTTCAGTTCTGCTGCTTCTCTTTTTTCTGCATAATTTGCAGCGTAGTCTGAAGCTGAACAAAAGTGAAGAACAGAGACAAGAAAGAAAAAGGAAATTAGAAGTTTCATGGTGGCAAAGCTAGCAGAGATTAAGCACTGTTTCAAGAACAATGGCGATCTTAAAATGTAGATTATTTATATATATAGTATTAGGTGAAGAACTACGTGACAAGCACCTCATTGGATCAAGCATGACATGCTTGCATGTAAGGTTCGAATGAATTATTAACTCTTAAATTAAAGACTTGTTGACTTTATTAGTTCTTACTATAATTAATTAATCGATTCCACAGTCAAGCCTCTGATCATATTGGCTCAATTTCAATGGGGCAATGTCAGTGTATGGTTCAAACTTGTCCAGTTTTGGAGAAGGTGACGATTAGTATTGGGTTCCAATTGTAGTCAGTTCACAAGATATAAGGCTTAGCCCACAGTATAATCAAACTAATGCTCGACCACTGAAGGAAGCCAGATTGAGTTTTGTCAACGGAGCTCAGAATCAATTCTCCATATTTTGGTTCAGTGCCCTTTTGCAAGAGAGGTCTGGCAGTTGAGTCCCCTTGGCTGGTTTAATCCGCAGGTAAATTCATTCCTGGGTTGGTTGGATGCTTTTACCTCGTTGTTTAATACATGGGATATGGCTTTGGGAATATATGTTTGCTGGAACATCTGGCAGAGCCGCAATAGATGGGTTTGGCAGCAAAAGTTCACATCCCCTGTGCATTGTTTGATGCGGTCCATGGGTGATTTTGAGGTGTAGCGGTCAGTGCGAAGGAGTGATGTCACAGAACGTGGTGGGGGGGAGTCTAGAAGCAGGGTCATACAGTGGAGTCCGCCGCTGGTGGGAGTTTTGAAGGTAAATGTTGATATTTTTACAGCCTTACTAGATCTGCAGTTTGGTATTGGGCTAATTGTGCGGGATTCGGAGGGTGGTTTTGTAGCTGCTAAGAATGTAGTTAAAGATGGAGCTTTATGTGCGAGGGATGCTGAAGCAGTGAGGGTGAAGGAAGCTTTGAGTTGGATAATGGCCAATTCTTGGTCACCAGTTTTGCTGGAAACGGATTGTTTGGAAGTAGCGACAGCAGTCATTGCTGTTTCTTATATTGATAATTCCAGTTTTGGTGTAGTGATAGCTGATTGTAGAGCTCTTTTGTCAGAGATGATTCATGTGAATGTCTCTTTTGTTCATCGATCTGCGAATGTTGTTGCACATCACTTGGCTACTGCAACACGTTCAAGTGTGGATCGGGAGGAGTGGCTTGTTAATCCTCCCTCTTTCTTGTTTAATTTCCTTTGAGGTTAATTCAATTATCTTACTCCTTTCAAAAAAAAACTTATAATATTTGTATTCAAATTTAACTTATAACTTAGACATAAATATTTATTAATATTTTAAATATTTTAATTAAATTTATTAAACTTCAGATTAACAGATTCCTAATTTTTCTTATTATATCACTTAAAAATATTAATATTAATATAGTTAATTCCATTATGCATAAACTTTTAATTTGACAATTTAAGATTTTAAATTCGAAAGTTCTAAATTAAATCCTTTAATTTTAATGCTGGTTTACATGAATCCTTTAATTTCGATTATTCTAAAATAAAGCAAACCAACTAAAAATTAAATTCATACGTATTTTATCCTTATTATTACTAAAAATAATCTAGTGTAGTATTAAGCAAGTTGTAGAAATGAAATTTTGATCCTCGATGTAATCTCGTTTAATCTGAAATCAACAAATTCGACTCAAATTGATTGAATTTTGGATTATACTTGATCAGTATAAGTCTGATTAAATTTCAGACCGCTCAAATTTAATTAAGAATAGTTTCAAATTACGAACCTCGAGCGAGCTCATTTAAACTTTGGATCAGGTTGCTTAAGATTAACTACCTCAACTACGAGAGCTAAACTTTAAACCTTGAAACCACGCATTCCCAAATCATAGAAGGATGACACTTATAAAAGAATTATTAGTGTATTGACAATTTATATTTGTTAAAGAAACTTTTAAATATGTTTGGTATAGTATTTGGTCATCATCATCACACCCAGTCCGAAGTCCTGCAATAAGCAAAGTTTGGAAAGTTCTGATAATACGCAGCCTGACCTCTACATAGTAGAGAGACTGTTTCCAGTAGACCCATATGTAGATGTGACAATAAAAGAGTGATACAAATTAAAAAGTACATAAGTAAAACTGACACGTTAAATTATTATATAAATAAAATTACAATAAATACATAAATAAATAAAAATGACAACAAAGACGATCAAAATTCATTCTCTTATAAAAAATCAAGTTGATAGGACAAATTATGAACTTAAGATTAACATTTGAAAAAAATACACAAAGCAATGTTTTTTTACACATTTGCATATGCGCATGGAAAGATAAGTGTCTTAAATGGCATAATCAATTGTAAGGGAACTGATTATGTAATACATATATATGGCATATACACAAGCAGGAAGGTTGTGAAACCACATGAATCATTGTAATAAGAAACAGGCAACTAGTGCTTCTGAAGAAATAAAAGCACTTAGTAAGAATATAAGCATTATAAACTAGTAAAGATGAGAATGTGAATTCACAAAACCACATCAACGATCGTCGAACTCATTTATACATTATCCATTATAACAATAAGAATGGGAATGTTGATAATTCTTCGTGTCAAAATACGAAGACAAGCGTTTTATTGATTTGAGCGTTGATATATATACAAGATATCCTGCTGTACAACATGATACAAAAAAATTCTCTCTCATCTAACTAACAAATATTCCTTCTATGATTATGTACAGCCTGGTGGTGCGTGGGTTGGGTAGTATGTGCG
>JAOSBP010000003.1:28831583-28853814 GCA_027563825.1 Erythroxylum mucronatum
ATTATAAATATGCATAAAAAGTCGCAAACGACACTTATTTTGAATAATTACAATTCTTCTAAAAAGACTCTTATTATAAATAAGAGGGAATATAATACTAATTTTATGGTGGGTTATTGACATGTATAAATGGTGATGCAATCCGTTAATTAACACTATTAAAGCAATCAAAATAAAAATAGTCAAAGCTAATTAAATGGACATTAAATACATACGTATAATGTTGCTGATATGATAAAATTGTATATTTATACCAAAATTTGTTATTGAGTAATTATCATTATGGCAATTCATAAAAATTGGCAACAAATTTGAAAAAAAAATGGTATGTTAAAATATACAATACTAATTTCAAAGGGTTGAATAAAGTAAAATAAGAATTTGTTTAAGTTTTTAATTTCATTTTAACTTGTCTATAATACTATTTTTATTGTGATTATTTATATATATTGATGATATTACCAATGATTACAAAACTCAACCGGTTCAGTCTATTAAATTGTAAAAATCTTAAATCGTCCAATCAGTTTTTAACTTTCTTGTTCAATTTACTTTAATAATTTTTGTTGTTAAAAACTGGTCAATTTATTAATTAATCGATCAATTTTATAAGATAATAAATTCTTATAAATCAAAATCAATCAATTCATTTTTATTTAATAATCTTTTTTATTAAACTCCAAGTTTTTTGAAAAATAAGGACAATATCTTTTAATTATATTTCAAATTTCTTAATTTCATCCGATCTTTAAGAGTTCCATGACAGTTTAATACCGATTGAACCTTGTAAACTTTAAATTTTTTTCTTAGTAGTTTAACTTTCGGTTTGATTTTTAAAATAGTGAATAATACAATCAATTATTTAGCACAAGTAAACCAGTCAAAAAAAACATATACAAAAAGTCACAATTAATTAAATAGACATTAAATACATATGTATAACATAGTCGATACAATGAAATTGTATATTAATACCAAAATATAAGATTATAAAACAATTCATAAAAATTATCAAGAAATTTGGTATGTTATGATGTGTAATATTAGTTTCAAAAGGTAAAACGAAGTAAAATAAGGATGAGTTTAATAAATATTTATTTTCATTTTAATGTATATATATCCATTAATTATCATTCTTAAACCACTCAAAAATAGTCAAAGTTAAGTAAATGGACATTAAATACATACGTATAATGTAGTTGATACGATAAATTTGCAAATTTATACCCAAAAAATAAGATTATAAAAATTAATAAAAATTATTATTGAGTAACTATCATTATGGAAATTCATAAAATTAGACAAAATTTTAAAAAATCATATGTCATACTAATTTCAAAAGGTTAAATAAAATAATAATAATCAGAAGTAAATATTTCAGTGATACTCAGAATCTAGAGAGGTCTAGTATATAATTTTATCCACCCGAAACCAGCAGAGAGACTATTTTTAAATATCTACATAAAAAATAAACATGAAAAATAAAAAATAATTTTAATTTCATATTAAATTGCCAATAATACTAATTTTATTATAGGTTATTATTATATATATTGATGGTTATCACTATTAAACCAGTCAAAATTTTAAAAAAAAGTCAAAGTTAATTAAATAGACATTAAATACATATTTATAATATGGTTGATACGATCAAATTATACCCAAAAAAAAAAGATTATAAAGCAATAGTCAAAAAAGTAAGAGTTGCAAAGTAGCTCCTCCTAGTTCACGAGCTTGCTTTTGGGACCGTTCCTCTGTTCCCAACGGCTAATTGAACTAACGTCTCCTTCCTTTCTTCCCTCACACTCCATAATCTATCAAAAAGTCTCTGTCTCTGTTTCTCTCCCTCCATTTCTTAGTTACTCTGTTTTTTTTTTTCTTTCTTTTTTCTGGTTCGTTCATGCTAAAGTCCTTTTTTTAACGCAAACAGCTGTTTCTGAGACCTATTTAGACGAAATCTTTCTATGACAAAGTTGTCTCTCGAGGACTCCCATAAAATAGCTAAACCAAAACCATTCATTCTGCACATTACATCCTCTTCCCTATTTTTGGTGGTTCTGTTTTCTGTGACGTGTTTCCCTAACTTTTTAAGGTTTTCCCAGTTCTAAAAAGGAGAAGATCTACTGGTGTAAGAGATTGAGAGGTTTGATTCCCACCACAATCCTCCCCAATCCCATGAAAACAAAAATGGGTTGTTGTTGTTCATGTGCGAGGAGATGATGTCATTGTCACCTCCAGTTTTGATTACCAATGGTTGTTTGTATGTTGTGAAAGAGTAAAACGAAAATGGCGTCTTTCCAAGTTGAGATTGCTTCATCTTCGCCTTTTGGTTGCGTTCTTCAGGATCAGAACAGGCGTAACAGGTGCGGTGGCAGAGAGACCAATGCCGCTTTCCAGAGAAACCTCAAGGAACTGGTCAGAGACCATCTCCACACATGTATCTCTGTTTCATCTAATGAGAATTCTGAGAACCGGATCAATCCAAAGCCTGATCATGGAAACTTACGATACATGACCAATGGTCAAGCCAGAAATGTCAATGGAATTGGTGATTCACCAGCCATGAGTCGCAAGCAGGCAAGGAATGTTGATCGGTGGGCAGCAAAGCAGGCTCGAGAAATGGTCTCAACCATTGAGAAACAAAGCCAAGAGGCAGAGTTATGGGTGGTTGCATCCTCAAATGGACAGTCTTTTGCAAGAGAAAGTTCTCAGAATACATCAGATTCTGCGACCCAATGTGGCAATTCATCAGAAAGTCAGAATCTCGGAGCCTCTTCACTGGTTCAGATATGGGAAGCGAGGCTAAGTCAACTAGATGTCAAGTTAAATCGATCCAACAGTATTAGCAGTACCCTAAACCCCACTTGTCCTAGCACGAACAGGACAAGCTTTGAATCGAACTTTACAGAAAGTACATTGCCCTCGCCGCCGAGATGCTCTGATGCAGGTGACTCTGCCTCAAACGTTGACTCTTTTGCTGATTGTGACACAATCCCACAGAGCAGACATTCGTCGATGAATTCCAGAATTTCAAGTGCAGGGGAGCGAGAGAAAGTTAGGATTGCTGATATAATCAAGAAACTGACTTCTGATAGTAATGATCAGGGTCAGACAATCAATGCTGGAGATGCGCCAAGAGAGCGCAGGACTTGTGCTGGTTCTGAATCTGCAGAGCAAAGAGGGTTTTCACAGGTTGTAAGTTCACCTAGGATTAGAGGAAGACAAGCTTTCCATGATTTGCTTTTGCACATGGAGCAAGACAGGCATAGAGAGCTTAACTCATTAACAGAACGCCAATCTGTTTCGAAATTCCCTCATCGTGGCCGCATTCAGGTGAAGTCAATCTCTGCCTTTTATCAGGAAATTTCATCTCTGTCACAACTTATTGTTACTGAAAACATTGTATCGCGTATTGGTTTGTAATGCTTCAATTTCAGTCTTTACTCCGATTAAGATTCCTACGGCAGCGAGATGATATGGTCCAAAGTCAGCAGCGGCCGCAAATAACCCGAACAGCACCGACGTCTGAAGCTAACCAATTGCAACAGAGGTCTAAAATCATGCATCTCAGGTATCAAATACATATATGAACTATGATTCTGATGCATTGAAACATAGTACAAATTCCATGAACTGTATCACATTATTAGCGAGTTCTTCAATCAATGCCAATAGGTTGTGTTTCTACTCCAATGGAATCTCTACTCAAAAGTTTGATAATTATGCAGGGAAATATTTAGTGCAGGAATTGAGCAAGCCATGACATCCATGAGTGAGGCAGCTTCTGCTTCAAGAAGCGACAACGATGTCAAGAATGTGCATATGAACAATTCTTCAAGCACTCAAAATCAGCACACTAAAGATGGTGACCATCGTGAGACTCCTGAAGCAAAGCAGAGTGTTCCCCAAGTAGAGTTGACTCCTAAAGATAATGATCGCCAACAATGTTCCACTACCACCGATCAGAGTGCATCTCAAGTAAAGAACTTGTCCTCACACGTTAACCAAGTTCCTGAAAAGGGTCATCAGCAAGAATATCGTGCTGCACAAGTAGAAAATCGATTGCCCCCAACACAGGACCACTGTGCAGATGGTCATCATCAAGAAAGTTCCACTACTGAGCAGCAAGTTGCAGATTTAGTAGAGAATTCAACTAGCAAAAGTCTCGAAGATGTTCATGTACGAATCAATATAACATGGCAGGAAATCAGGCCCAACGAAGTTGAAGATCTTGAACCTGGAGAAGCTTCACAGGTAACTGAGTCCTTGAATGAGTGGGATGAAAATGAGACAGAACAAGACTTCAATTACCAGCAGGACTTTGAAGTGACTAGTTATGACTGGTTTACTGACATAGCTAGGCCGAAAAGTTATTGGGAAGACCGGAGACAAGCATGGTATCAGGAGATGATGCTTACTTGCTCGGACAACGATGAGAGACGGCAGCTCATTGAAAGGTATGATGTTCTCCTACATGCTTACCACTTCAACATCAATCCAAAAATGAATAAAATCTGATGTTGGTTGTATTGTTGATGCAGAAAAACAGTATCAACTTTTCTTGCCGGTGATCTCCGAGATAAGATGGACGAATTGATGATGTTACGTGCACAAAGACAAGCCAGTCTAGAAGAACTTGATGAGGGAAGTGAAGCTGAAGAGTTGTCAAGATTGCCTTACTTCAGGAGGCATTTGAATGTAGCAGGTAGTGAAACAGAAGGAAGAGAACAAGTAGCAGATGATTTAGGAAGAGAAGTAGAAGGAGAAGAAGGTGGATTGTTACAAGAAGAAGCAAATGGTGAAGGAGGAGGAGAGAGCTCGATGATTCAATATATAGGAGAAAGCCCCATTGATCAGTATATCGAAGCTTCTGCATATTTTGATGAAACCTCAGCAACAATCCAATCTTCATCTCCATTTAGGATGTGGAATCACAACGATCATCATGAAGCTGCTGTTGATGATGATGGACAAGTTTCAAGTGCACCTTCTCTTTTAAGTGTGCCCTCTCAGGCATTGACTCAGGACAGGCCACATTCTTCATCTGCAAGCCATCCATCGATTGTAAGTACCTAAAGTTCTTGATCAAATCCAGTAAAAGCCACTTGTAGGAGATGATGCTAATAATTTCTGGCGTCACTTTACAGGAAATGGAAATGATGTATGATCTAAGAGGGCATATGGAGCAACTCCAAAGCGAGCTGTTTGAACTCAAGAAATCAGTTCTGAGCTGTGTGGAGATGCAAGTGAAATTGGCAAACTCCATGCAACACATAGCACATCCACCTGGTAAGTTTAGAATGAAAAACCTGTTAACCTTCCTTTTCTTCAGTATTTCCATCCACTTCCTTATGATCAAGACTCAGAAAAACTACAAATTACAGTTCAAGTGGAAGGAAGAAACTCAATTGAGAAGGTACCATCCAAGCGAATTTGCTGCATCTGCTATGAAGTGCAGGTCGATTGTTTTCTGTACAGGTACTTTGCTTCTGATCCTACACTTCTTGGTTCAATCTAAAATCTTCAAAACTAATACTCACAGATTGGTTTAATTGTACTTAACAAATGTTCTTCATCAGATGTGGACATATGTGTACCTGTCTCAAGTGTGCTCATGAGTTGCAATGGAGTAGTGGAAAATGTCCGATTTGCAGAGCTCCGATACTGGACGTTGTGAGGGCAGACATGGATACATAAAGAAACTGACAAACCTGTGAACGAGTTCTTGCTCCAGAGGACCGTCCTGTTCAACTCAAAACTGAACTTGGAAGATGACTAATCGCTTTGCTTAATGTTTGTACATTGCCTAATCACACAAATTGTTTCTCTTCACTCACATATGTTTCTGCATATGTATTTTGAGGATGAACAGCATTTAACCATTGCTTTCTATAGAGCCATCACTTGTCCTTTCCGGATTCTGCACTTTTCCTTCCATATTTTGCCAATTACAACGTACCAGGTTGACCATTACAACCTACTGGTTTGGTCTCTGATCATAAGAAAGTTGAAGAGAACAAATTTCTTAAGCAATTTAAAAAAATCACAAGTTTCCTGATAAAAAGATTGTACCAAACCTACATGAACACTAAAAATAGTAATGCGTCGGGTCGAGTAAGGCCTTGATCGAACTTGACAGATTTGGCCAAGCCAAACCAAATCTCTTAATTGGTTTAATTAAAGCTCAATTAAATATAAGCAATTTAAACTAAGCTTAGGCTCAATTAAATTTTAATTATATTCAATTAGATTATATCAAATATTATTAAGTCTAAAAAATCTATTTTTTTCCACGGCAAAATGGCTTCCATTTAGCTCGTTTCATTTGTGGGTTAGGAGCCCTGAACTCTTGTTGTAGCCTATGCTGACCTTGAGCCTCTATTTAGGGTTTGGAGTCTCGTGTTTCAATTTTGTGTCACTTAATCTAATCCACATATTTATATAAACTTCAATTATCGCCGAAGCTGTAGCCTTCAAAGAGGCTCTATCTTGGATGATACTCACAGGAGTTCAATCGGTGGAGGTGGAGACCGATTGCCTTCAACTAGTACAATGGTTCCATGGCTCTCGCATAAGCATCAATGAGTTGGGAGTGATCATGACTGAGTCCCAAGCCACAGTTGTGGGATTTCAGACTTTTACTTTTACCTGGATTCCTAAGCATGTTAATAGGGTAGCACACATGTTAGCTCAAGCAGCTACTCGATACCCTAATAGATCTAGTTGGGATCAGCCACCGACTTTTTTATTAGATACTCTCGCATGTGATGCTGGTTTATCTATATAATTAAATCTATTTTCGAAAAAAAATAACCAGTTTTAAACATGTTTTATTAAATTTTATCCACATATTTACGTAAATTTAGTGAAATTATCGTATTTTATTAAATTTTATCAGCATATTAACTTGAATTCACATAGATACGTGGATAAAATTTATTTATGTGAAATTTATGTGGATAAAACTTAATAAAATATGAGTAACTGAAATTGAAAATCTTATCATTTTATTTATTTAGCAGGTTTCGTTTCATTTGTGGTTCAGGAGGCCTAAACCCTTGTTGTAGCCGGTGCTGACCTTGAGCCTCTACTTCAGCTTTTTGGAATAGGCTTTCTATGTATTGTTGGTATCAGTGTAGCGTTTGATTAAAACCTGACTATTATCAAATCCCATCGTTTCATTTGTGGGTCAAGAAGCCTAAACTCTTTTCCAATATTATCAAATTTCAGATCCTCTGTTTAATATTACGGTGTTTTATTGTGTCCAATAAATCTCAGTCATTTATTTATGTGGGGTCTATATGAAACTCGCGTGGGTTCCGCAAAATAAATGATTGAAATTCCATGAGACAGAATAAGACAGAGTAAAACTAGACAGAGGATTCGATTTCCTCTACTTCAGCTTTTTGGAACAGGCTTTCTACGTATTGTTGGTATCAGTGTAGCGTTTGATTAAAACTTATCAATTCCCAGAAAAGCTCAAGTCCATCAATGGAGGATATAGGCAGAAAAGTAAATTAGTCCTGAAATTACTGTATACAAATAAAATAAAAATGTCAAATTCTTATGCAACTTATTCATTCTTTGATGCAAATTCTCTTTTAGCCTAGGGTAAAAGAAGTGGAATTCTTTGTATTTTTCTTTATTTTAAAAAATACTTTTATTATTTTTAATTATTAAAATAATTTTTTGTCGCCCGATTATAAATTTTAAAAAATATTTTATTAACAATATGTTAAGTTATTATAATATAAATTGATTTTTTAAAAAATAAGTAAAATTCTAAAAATATATATCTTTTACTTTTATTCGTACTAACCCAACACACCTACTTAATTCAACTTGGTTCTCAATTTTTGGGCGGGTAGTGATTTGTCACTATTACTTGAACTTGTATTTTTGAATTGGGGTTTATTATCTAAGACCAACTTAATTGGTTTTATATATTCACTAACAAAGTTTACTTTATTAATTCAAAATAATCGCAAAATGTAATCAGACTAAGGAAATAGATATCCTTTGAAGTAATCTGACAAGGAAAGACATGGATGGATCTTCAACGCAAGATTAACTTTGTGACTAAAAATTAAACCAATTTTACTAGTTTAATTATAAAATTTTTTAATCGTCTTATTTTTTGGTTTAATTTAACTTTAATAAACTTTGTCAGTTTTTGTCAAATAATCAATTTTTATAAACTAAAATAAATCAATTAATTTTTATTTAATATTCTTCTTTTTAATTAAATTTCAAATTCTTTTATGAGCAAGGACAATATCCTTTAATCATATTTCAAATTCTTTAATTTTGTTCAAATTTTAACCGGTTTTATGATGATTTAATATCGGTTGAACATTTTAAGCCTTAATCCTTTTATTTTATCGATTTAACTCTCAGTCCAGTTTTTAAAACATTGAACTCAATCTATTCTTTTCTTGTTACTGAAAAATTTATTATTATTACAAAATTTTAAAAATATTTTTCATTTAATAGTGATAATAATCACTGAAACCCACTAATTATTGCCTAATTAGTTTATTTCTTTACACCAAATGGAAAAGTTAACTTTTGAAGATATTACTTACAAGTACCATTTGAAGATAATACTTACACGTACTTGAAGATCATGAGAATGATGGATCATACAAACAAGGTTCAAGGAATTCAGAATTTGCCAAAAGCTTGCTTTATATACTTTATCAATATCATACACCATGAAACATCTCTTTCATGAAATTTTTCCTAATTTTTTTTATCATGTTCTCTATTCAATTTCAGTAATTTATTATTTTTCTTTTTTATTCAATTTCCTAAAATTTCTATGATGTGGAGGCTTCTGTGCTGACCCTGAATAATGCCAGCACTGAGGTCCACCTGCTTGGGAACATCCCCAAGACCCTTCTTTTTCAGTGGATCAAAGGAATTTTTTTTTTATCGCAGCTCATCACGGGTTGAATATATAATTTACGGATTATTATATATTCTTAAAAATTATTCTGTTAATTCGTAATTATTAACTCAGTCCCAATATTTGTTCGAACTTAGTCTTAAAATCTGATCCAACTCGAACAATAATGGAAGTTTGATGTAGGCAATCAAACATGAGACTGCTTTCATTTACTTGGTCTGTCCCAAATTGTCTGGAGATACCATCTCTTGTCATCATTGGAAACCAAGTGAGAGACATGAGGTTTGTCCCACCATAGATGATGATGACGTACCTTAGCAACAAAATTTGGCAGTACCATTGGCTCTCGTGACCAGCTGTTTGAAGATTACAGTAGCTTAACAGCCCAAGACATGGTTTTTTTTTTCTTTTTCTTTTTTTGGGACGTACAATAATGCAGCATGCTAGGGTTTCTGAGTAAGAAGATGTCAAGCAAGTACTTATCAGTACCCAAAAGAACGCAACCCTTATCTTTCTATGTGGAAACTGTTGGAAAGTTGAAGGTGTTCCATGTCATTTTTAGGCACTTCGAAGCTCAACGAATTTGCAGATGAATCATGGAACTGGAAGAACCTTTGTTCTTATCTCGTTTATTCTGATAACTATAGCTACACGAGCCAGTTATTCACAGAACCAACTCTTCCCAGAAAACAGGAAGGACGATTAAATAATTGATGCTTCACCGTTTCCTTCAGGTCAAGTCGATGATAAAGGAACAATAAATAAACAAAGAGACAGTTCACTTCACTCTGAAAAGATGTTCATTGCGTGTTACAAGTGGACTGTCTCAGAATTGTCATAAGAAATAAGTGCAAATATGTTGGAGAAACACATGTTTTATCCGCTCAGCACATTAAATGCGATGATGCCTTGAGAATATAAATGCCAGCCATCAAAATTTTGCTAATTCATGATATTTTTTTACAATATAATAATTAATAAATTAACCTGATACGACTTAAGAACTCTGACTTAAGAACTTTGACTACAGGGTCACGGGAATAATAGGAAACCACCTAATTTATAATTAAAAATTAATTAGATTTAAATAATTATAATGATTATATGTAATAGTAATAAATTATATATCTAACTAATTAATTACTTTTAAGCAAATTTTGGAATTATACATTTTTTAATTTTTATTTTAAAAATTTTTTAAAATAGAAACTCTTACATTACTAGAGTCATTCATTATAACTATCTAAATTCGGTAGTAGTAGAATATTTTCACTATTTTTTTTCCATTTTGTTCATGATATATGCTTCTTAAACTTCAATTATCTAGTTTTCTGTTATAATTCTAATCATGCAATCAGGGTTATATCTTTCCACTTTATTGAAACCCAGAACTGAATCTAGTCTTAAAACTTCTTTGTTGCAATGGCTTCTGCTTGTGAAACTCTTAGAGAATTGCATGATCTTGCTTCATGTAATGTCTAAGAAATTAAAGACACAAAATTATTAAAGTTAGACATGTTTGTTAATCTTGTTTTCAGGTATCAGAATCACCTGCATATCCCTAAGAAGATGAGATGTAAGGAGTTGAACCTACAGCACTGTCCAGGACCATAAATGGGTATGGGGCCACTCTTGACTACAATCAAATGAATACTCCAAAGATAGCCAAACTTGAAAGCTTCAGTTTCTTTGACATTGGCTTGCTATTGATCAAGTCATGTGCTTTGGCTATACTTTGCTTGAAAGCTGAAAGGTATAGATTATACATTAATGGCTGTCTAGATATGCGTTAGGCCAGCCTAATCATAGGGTTCCACATTGCTCTTTATTAGACAAAAGAAAATTCACAAGACAGAATAAATTAATAAGAAATACTTCATTTTACAGGCATTCTCAACCCTTGAAGTGACAATGATTCTCTAATATTAGAGAAGAACATGAGATCCAAGCAATGTCCATATGAATTCAGTTTCAAGGTTTAGTATCCTGATAAATTGATATTTTTCAGATGTTAAGTTCATAGCCTAGAAGTCAGAGAAGAAAGATCTGCAGGCATTGAGTGATCCAAGGTACTTTGAGTTGAGTAAATAGGGCTTATTTGTCTTCCAATTGGGATTTGGGACCATTTCACATGCACAAGTCTTTTTTTTTCAAGGATAATAAATTAGAATAAGCTGAGTTGCACTAAACAAGATGTGGAGAAGGTATGGAGCAAGCATGTAACAAGATGGAAAGGTTTTAACCACTCATTTGATTAGTTCAACAACTAAATTAAAAGAGCAAAAGGATTTTTTTTTTGGTTCAGGAATATTGCAAAAGTACTCTTTAATCTTTATAATTTTTGAAGTTTTTTTAATGTTTTTAATTAAAAAACTCTTTTTTAAGTTTCGATTAAAAAATAACGATAAAATATACCAAACATGAACATCATATATGGGTCAATTAAATGTTGTTTACAAGATGATCCAGTTTAGCTCTTATGTCGAGTTTAACTTATTCAAATCAAATTTAAGAGTTTAACAAATTTATCATATTAGTGACATTTGATTAGTTTATGTATAATATTCATATCACGTGTGTTTTATTATTTTTTATTTGAGGTATAAGAGAAAAAGTTTGTTCTAAAAAATTAAAAATATGAATATTTTGAAATTTATAAATTAAATAATTTTCTAAATTTTATTAAATAGGATAAAAGTATATGTATTTTAATTAATCAAATTAAAACTAGAATCAATACTAAAAACCAAATCACTTCTTCTTTTTTCTTTTTTTGTCAAGTACTCATCATACACTTAAGGGATCCAGCAAACCATAAGAAAGGCAATGATTGGTCATTCTCTCCATTTCATCCCCACCCCAGCTAGGATGTGGGAAAGATTGAAGAGGGTCCATGAGAAGGCTGGCATTAACATTACCACCACCCCCAACACTTCATCTCTTTTTTTTTTTTTTTTGGTTTGCCATTTGTCCATTTGTGATTGATATTTTTTTTTATCAAGACCCTTTTGAGTAGGGTTTCAATTGTCATCTTCTTCTCAACACTTGGCCCCAAAAAAGCTATGCCCCTCAAGTAAGGGTTGTATGGCAGACCCCAACCCACCCATGTTACAACTTCCTTCAAACTGTCCCCACATTCCCATTTATATATTACCATATCACTTCATTGCTCTTCTTAAGTCCAATCTTCTTCACTGTCCTCATATTTCCTTACCAGTTTCTTAGAGTCCAAAACATTTTTAAAGTCTCTCTGCAACTGCTTGCTTTGCTTACACAATGTGTTCCTCTAAACCCAGGTTGCATCAAGCCAACACCATTGCTAAAATCAATGGCCGACCTGTACTTCAACCAAAATCGAACCAAGTTCCAATCTTGGAGAGACGAAATTCACTTAAAAAGAACTCTCCCACCAAGTCTCCTTCCTCAAAGCCTTCACCTTTACCATTGCTGTCACCTACAAATGTTGCTTCCACTAAGAGCACCAGGGGTTCTTTGTCCCCACCCATATCTCCCAAGCTAAAATCTCCAAGACCAGCACCACCACTCAAGAGAGGAAGTGACAACGATGGGTTGAATTCGAGTTCTGAGAAGGTTTCCACACCGAGGAACATAGCTAAAGTGACGAGTGCAGTGAAGAAATCAAAAGGTTGCGTTGTGGGTGAAGTCGCACCACCTTGTGTAGAAACTTTTGATGTGAAATGCTCTTCTTCTGCGTTGACCGTAGAGGCGGCTGGTAGTATAGCAGCTGCAAGAAGAGAACAAGTTGCTTTGATGCAAGTACAGAGAAAATCGCGAATCGCTCATTATGGAAGAAAACCTGCCAAGTTCTCAGGGAAAGTTGCTGCAGTTGATTCTATGCCTACCGGTACCACTAGCCGAGAGGAAAAGAGATGTAGTTTTATTACTCCCAATTCAGGTATCTTCAATCTGTAGATTTAATTATTCTATGCATGTCCTGGAAAACATTTATCAAAAACAAGAAAGCTGAGACCTTGATCCTGTTCTGTTTCTTTTTTTCCAGATCCCATCTATGTTGCTTATCATGATGAAGAATGGGGAGTTCCAGTTCACGATGATAGGTAAATATCCTCTTTCTGTCTCTTCAATCACAGGAATTTAGACAACATACTGAGGAACCAAGTTCGTTTTATCATACAGATTGTTGTTTGAATTGCTAGTATTGACTGGAGCACAAGTTGGATCAGACTGGACTTCGGTTCTGAAGAAACGTCCAGCATTCAGGTAGATATATCCATGAAGAGAATCAAAACCATATACAATTAATCTTCCTGTTCAGTAGTTAATAGCTATTTGGAATCACCTTCTGCAGGGAAGCCTTTTCAGGGTTTGATCCAGAGGTTGTTTCCAAGTTCAATGAAAAGAAGATAACCTCAATTGGTGCTGAATTTGGCATCGATATAAGCCAAGTTCGAGGAGTCATTGACAACTCCAACAGGATACTTGAGGTAATGAAGAGCAAACACACTTTAACAGTTCCTTCAATTTACATGTCCTTGTAGGAGTTTCCTTAGTAGATGATTAAACTCTAGCTTACTTGATTCTTGTTACAGGTGAAGAAGCAATTTGGGTCATTTGACAAGTACTTGTGGGGATTCGTAAACCACAAACCAATCTTTACCCAATACAGGTCATGCAACAAGATGCCTGTGAAGACGTCAAAATCAGAAAGCATAAGCAAAGACATGGTGAAGAGAGGTTTTAGATTTGTTGGTCCAACTGTAATGCACTCGTTGATGCAAGCAGCTGGTCTCAGTAATGACCACTTGATCACCTGCCCCAGACACATTCAGTGTAACGCCATGGCAGCTCATCAACCTACTACAAACCAACTCCCACAAGCAGTTTAATCAACAACAAATCAAAGACCAGAAAAATTCTATAAAGTGGAATATAAATAGTATGATGACCAAAAGGAATTATAGTTTAGTTTGGTGTTCTAACTACAGATATAAATGTCTAGTACTTCTTATTCTTCCCCGTTTAGTGTGTTCAGTGAGTCTTTTAGTTGAAGTTTTTGATGGGAGTGATGGGTCTAAAATGAGGCTATTATTCCATTATTTCCATGAAATGAAACCAAAAAAAAAAGAAGAAAAAGTAAAGCAGAAGCATGTGCAGGTGGGCAGAGATGAGGATTATGGGCTCTGATCTTTTATTCTCTGGAATAGCAACCAGTTTGATCCTTTTGAGGCCAAGTAGTGACTTTTGCAGTATCCAATAGCATCTGTGAAGTTCAATCTGATTGCATCACTGTTATTTCTAACTTGTAAAGTATATATTATGAATTCTGTAGCTGAATTTGGTCATTTATCTCTAAATGCATAAATTAAAAACTGAAATACCCTTCTTTCTCCTTTTGCACATGCTCTCAAGTTACTTAGCTGAAAAGTTGATAATTTATTAGTCCCTTTCTGCAGCAAAAGTATGTGAGATGGTGTGTGAATGATGATTGATGACAGTTTTTGGGTTACTGTAAAGTGAGATTATAAGGGGAATCCAAGGCCAATGCTCTTGGGGGGACCTTGCTACTTTGCTCATGAATGGTAGTGCACTATAACTGTACAGGATTCCCTGTTCTCATAATTCATCCACCCTTTTTGGATTTTGACAGTAGCCTTTTGCTAAGTGGATAGTTTGGTTGGGTCAGGCTTGCATCATATGGCCTGAGCCCGCATTTTAGGTGGGCGATCCGATCATTCGGGTTGGATTGGATCTCAAACCACCCCTTTAAACTCGAGTCTAACGTAAATTTCGATCAAATTACACTTAATCCGACCGTGGTGATCCGTGGAAAGCAAGGCAAGTCCGAGAGGTGAGTCACCCTTTTTCACAAATGTAATCAAAATTTCACAATTACGACCATTCACCTATTTTTTTTTTAAGTTTTACCCTCTTGAACACTATTTCCATGTTTTTATGTATATTCAAAGGTCATAAGTTTATTTTAAACCTCAATATTTATAATAGAAAATAAGTTGAATCTTAACATTTTGAAGTATTTAAATTAATCCTTAACGTTTTTTAAATGTTCATAATAAACCTTACATGGATGAAAATTTTGATAGGATTAACTTTTCATTATCAAATATCATGTCAATACTAACATATTATCATTTTTATAATTTTAAATAAAACATAAATTTCAATATCACGTAATTGCGAGGTTCACTTTTATACATTTCACACAGTAAATCTCACTTGCCAATTTATAGGACTTACTTACTATTAGAATTTTTAATATAGGTAGAGTGTAGAGTTTATTAACAAGAATTGAGCTTGGGTCAACCATTGCTAAAATAATTAGAACTAGTTATTTAGATAGTTGATCATTACCACTTATAAACTCTTTAATATTTTCATGTTTAATCAATATGTGATACTTTAACACTCCCCCCTTGAGTGCAAGTAGGACTGGACATCCAGTTGTCACTTAAAATAAATACAGTGGTAACCGGATCGGGCCGCTGGAATTGAACATCCAGACGGACAACCGAAAAATTAATAATCCGAACCAAACCTACTTTGATATCATATTAGAATTTTTAATATAGGTAAAGTGTAGAGCTCATTAACAAGAATTGTGCTTGGGTCAACCATTATTAAAATAACTAGAATTAGTTATTTAGATAGTTGATCATTACCACTTATAAATTCTTTAACATTTTCATGTTTAGTCAATATGGGATACTCTAACACTTGCTGGTATAATTTTCACACAATAGACATCATTAAACACTTGAACTATTTTAATTATAATTTCAATTAAAACACTCTTTTAAATTATATCTTAACACTTCAATCACATTTCAAAAATTAATTTTATAATTATATGATAGATTCATATTTATAATTAATTAAGAAAAGATGAATTAGTCAAATTATGTACCCTAATAAGTAATAACACATCAACCCTTTAAAAAACTACAAATTGGTAGGTATCATGTTATAGTCTCTGTGTTACGAGGTGGTTATATCTTATTTGTCACACTTGGCAACACCGCAAATCTATAATAAAAGAACTTGCTTTTCACTAGAATAGACATCAAAAAGATGACAAGTTTTGGAATTTGATATCATCAATGGATGAATCACACCTGCTATGCGTGTTCGTCGCCTGAATATGGAAAGAAGAAACAAATTATTGAAGCAATCAAAGCACATAATTACTCTTCCACAATACGTTAGAGTTTGTGCTATAAAACATATATATATATATATATATTAGAAAAATTATTCAATTTTTAAATTTTCAAAAAATTCTTAGATTTTAATTAAAAATAATAAAATACAGGTAATGTAAATATTATATATAAATTAATTAAATATTATAAAATAATAATTCAACTAAACTCTTAAATTGAACCGAATCAATAAATTTTATTTAAAATATATGAAATATCTTATAATTTAAATCAGTACAATTTAAGTTTAAGAATTATATTAGATTATGATATAAAAATTCTTAATTAATTTACATATGTTTTATTGTTATTTTTAATTAAAAATTTGAGGAAATAATTTTTCAAAAATTATAAAAAAATTAAAGACTACAAGATTTTAAAAAGTTTAAAAATATATTTTTTTAATTATACCGAATTTTGAAGATTACGCAAGAGAAGATCGCCTTAGTTATGTTATGATTGTTGAAGTAATGAATGCTCAAAACATCAATGTTCTCAGAGGCGAATCCAAGGAAATCAAATGAATGCTAGAAATGGAAAATTGAGGTTCCATTCCAAAGACGTCGTGTGGCGGAAGGAAAAGAAGGGACAGTTGGTGTTTTGTAGAGGCAAAGTCGGACCTCCAATCTCAGGGGAATCCTACGCGTGTTACGATGCTTTCATGTCTTCTTCTACACAGATATTTCTACCCCTCACCTCACCTCAGCTCTTTTGTTTTATTATTTCAATCATCTTGAGGTGAGGTTTACCCTGGATGGACCCAAAAATAATACCAAGAAAATGAGTACCTTATCTTTAAAAAAATTAAATTTTTCAAAAGAAAATTTTTTAAATTTATATTAAAATAATATATTTAAAAATATTTAAGATAAAATTAAACTGATCCAATCTGATTCAAACTAATAATTTATTCCAACTATTACAAATTATTAACTTAAATCAAATTTAATTAAAACTATCATATTGATGAGATTTGAGTAGCAATATTATATCACTTATTTTTTGCCATTATTTTCAAATGTAATTTAAAAGAAAATAATGTTTTAATTAAAAATAAAATAAAAATTTTTAAAGATTAAGAAAATTTTAATTTATTTTGAATTATAAGAGAATTCAGCATAATATTAATTATATTACATGTTTTACCATTATTTTTAACTGAATTTTAAGGGAAATGATTTTTTAAAAATTAAGAAATTTTGTTAAAAAATTGAAATTATAAGATAATTTTATTTCATTTACTCAAATAAAATTATTAAAATCTGATTTTTGAGAAGTGTATTGTGCATTTGTTAGAAAGGCCTAACTCACCCTCAAAAGCTAGCTCTAGAGGGGAAATGTTTACGTACTATTATAAATTGTTAAATACTCTCATACTTGTCAGGTGTGGGATTCCTGACACGCCTTCTCAGTTCAGAGCTGGACTGGACATATTAGGCAAAGGGACATAATTGGACACCGCCTCAAACCATCGAGATAAGTAGACTCTGATACCATGTTAGAAAGGTCTAATTCACCCCTAAAAGCTAACTATAAAGATGAAGGTTTACACATTATTATAAATTGTTAAATGCCCTCATACTTGTCGGATGTGAAATTCCTGACAGCTTTTGAACATGATAACATAATCATCAGACTTTACCTAACGTATTTGACATTGCTTGGAAATTTTCTTGATCCTTATGATCTACGTTTGAAAGGTAAAAGCATAGACAAAGAAAATGAATGCATAGGAGAAAATATTAGTCAAATCAAAATAGATACTTCTAAGAAAATTAATTAAATATCAATATTCTAAACTAATTTTTTAATATAAAAATTGTTTAATTCTCTAGTTTCTTCCTAAAAGTCATTTCGAAGAAAGTGACTGAAGAGTTACTATTCAAGTTTCATTCTCTCTGAAAGGTACGTTGAGCACTACACTAATAACGACCCGCCTTCTTCTGTTTTAGTGACACAAAATGGTTGCAAGCAAATTGTATTAAGTGTTTGTGTTTGGTTTTCTAAGATTAAATAAATATATAGTGATTTATTAAATATTTTTTTTACTTTTTATTAATTATAAACCTGTAAAAATTTTATTAAAATTCATTAAAAGTGAAATAACTCTATTTATAATTTTTTAATTCAAGAATTTTTACAATTTAGATCAAAATTTTCAGTAAAATATAAGGTTCGAGAAAGTTTTGTAGTATACAATCTTATCTTTAACTAGTAAAATAACTGTATTTAATAGACTGAACAGCCTCTCTACTATATAGGGGTAAGGTTGCGTACTATTAAATCTCCTCAAATCTCGCTTTATTGTGGAATTTCGGATTGGGTTGGTGATGATAATCTAATAGACTGAACAAATAATTACATAAAAATATATTAACCTAATTTAATTTTCATTTTTAACCAAATTAAAGAAAGAGAGCCTTTAGTGTAATAATTCGGCACTTGTCTTTATTATGTTAGGAATGTGAATCTAAAGGCTAAAATCCAAAGAAAATTTATACTTCTAACTTGCTCTTGAATTTGGACCTAATTGCAAAAATTAGAAAATAATAGGTAAGAAATTGAGAGAAGAAAAAAGCGTTACAAATAAGAAATTAATCAACCTAAGATGAAAAACAGAACCTCTTAAGGATAGCATCACCACCCTCCTCTCCTCCTTCTTCAACATCAGAACACAGTTCTGTTGGTGGTGGTGTGTGTCTCTGGTTCAGTCACAAAATGGGTAAAGAGCGAGATAAAGACAGAGGAGAGAAAAGGATGCTTATGGGTGTTGTAGTGAACTGTGCAACAGAGCTCAAGCTTCTCTTAACGGCTCTTTTAATCCTCTGTAGTGTAGCCACTCTCTTACAGTTCTTGCCTTCTCGTTTCACCATCTCTGCCAGTGATCTACGTGTCTGCATCTCCCGAATCACCACGGCCGCCGCCTCTTCCGACGGTGTCAGCACAGCCGCGGGTGTTGCTGTGCCCACCACCTTGCTAAACTCCTCTGCTACCCCACCTACAGAAACTTCAACACCGACGCAGGAAAAACCAGAGCACGAAGAAGAACAAGAACGAGTCTTGGACAACGGAGTCTTTAAACGCGTGTTCCATCCTTTTGGTGCTGCTGCGTACAACTTCATCTTGATGAGCGCTTACAGAGGTGGGCTCAACACTTTTGCCATTATGGGTTTGTCTTCAAAGCCTCTACACCTCTACTCCAAACCAACATATCAATGCGAGTGGTTACCGCAGACTTCGTCGCCGAACGCCTCCGCCACACCCATAAACAGCTCCGTCGCGTACAAAATCCTCCCGGACTGGGGCTACGGTCGAGTGTACACGGTTGTTGTAGTGAACTGTACTTTCTCACAGCCCATTAACCTTGACAATTCTGGAGGTAAGTTGTTCTTACATGCCTCAACTTCAGGTGGAGGGGACACGAAGTTTAATGTTACTGATAGATTCGAGGTTTTAAGCGAACATCCTGGAACTGTGAATTTTGGTATGTTCAAAGCGAAACCCAAGTATGATTACCTGTATTGTGGTTCTTCGTTGTACGGGAACTTGAGTCCACAGAGAGTGAGGGAGTGGATTGCTTTTCATGTGAGGCTATTTGGGAAAAGATCCCATTTTGTGATTCACGATGCTGGTGGTGTACATGAGGAGGTTATGGAGGTTTTGAGGCCATGGATGGAACTGGGATATGTGACATTGCAGGACATAAGAGAGCAGGAGAGGTTTGATGGGTATTATCACAACCAGTTCATGGTGGTTAACGATTGTTTACACAGATACAAGTTTATGGCTAAGTGGATGTTCTTTTTTGACGTGGATGAGTACATTTATGTGCCTCCAAAGAGTACAATTAAGTCTGTGTTAGATTCACTCAGAGATTATAGCCAGTTTACAATTGAGCAGATGCCTATGAGCAGCAAGCTCTGTCTCTCCGCCGATTATGGAAGATATTACAGGTACAATACAACTCTTCTTTAAATCACTGATTGGTTTCTGTTTGATTACGGGTACAAAAGAGTGATCTAGTAAAATGTTCTTGCTGGATATTCTTCTGTGTCTGGTTGAATTACTGCAAAAAATTGCATCTTTTGTTTGATTCCTTCTCATTTAGACTTATTGGGTTTTGTTAGATAGATGTAATCATCATGTATTAATGTGATAATTCTGCTAAATATACCCAAATTAAAACATATGATATGATCAAGTGGTTGCTACTTGTTTGGAATTAATTCTCATTTGGACTTTATTGGTTTTTGTTAGATAGATGTAATCATCATGTATTAATGTGATAATTCTGGTAAATAGACCCAAATTAAAACATATGATATGATCAAGTGGTTGCTACTTGTTTGGAATTATTCTTCTGGTATGCAGATTCTGTGATGCTTCCTTTATTTTTCTGGTGTACAAGGGCAGGTAGAACTGGGATGGGTTTCAACTTTGTTCTAAAGCTAATTGTCCCTATGCATGATTAAGATCCGGTTAGTTGTATAATTTTTTTGGTAAATTTCACAACTTTTGTTTGTTCAAGAGTCCTTTTACTTCAAGTGAAGAAATGTGACACGGATGCTCAATTGCCTAACTCTTCTTCAAGAAGAAGAGACATGAAAAAAGCATAATGATCAGTAGGATGCTGATTTGAGGGTAGAAAGTTCCAACTTTTCTGATGTAATGACAGGAAAAGAAAATATATAACACATAAAAACAATCACTTAGTCTTGATGGTCATTTATGATGATGTTGATACGAAATGTGTATGGACTATGGAGAGAAACAATTTCTGATGGGGACTGCTTCTGTCGTGACATAGTTTCACACCTTATACCTAAACTTGTCAACAATTCTGATGCTGACCCCAAGTTTCGTCGACATGAACTTTCCAGTTTTTCTCTAATTACAGCGTAACTGAAGCTTAAGTTTGATTCTTGGATCTGGAACAGGAGATGGGGTTTCGAGAAACTTGTGTACAAAGATGTGAAAAGAGGAATAAGGAGGGACCGCAAGTATGCCATCCAACCGCGTAATGTGTTCGCAACAGGTGTACACATGTCACAGAACCTAGTTGGCAAGACGACCCACAAGACAGAAGGTAGAATCAAGTATTTCCATTACCATGGAACCATCGCACAACGTCGTGAACCGTGTCGGAACCTGTTCAACGAGTCGGAGATCAACTTTGAGAAGATCCCTTATAAGCTTGACACCACCATGCGTGATATTGCATGGACTATCAAGAAATTTGAGCTCAAGATGATCGGGAACAGGTTACAGCAAACCCGCCAATGACCTGAACATAAAATAATTTCTTCGTCATCTCTAATTTTTTGTTTTTTTTTTCCATGTTATAAATATATATTTTTTGTATTATAGTACAGATACACGTAAATTATAATTATATTATGGTAGATTTTGCATTCTTTATAAATATTAAATAAAACCCTTTTGTGTTCGGTCTTATTAGGATGTTCCTAAGGATTTCCTGTCGGTAGTGTTGTGGCCCTCCACCGCCAACCACCGATGAGTGGTTGTCGATGTGCTGGAGCTTTCTTTACTGTTTCTTGCCTTTTTCTTTCTAGGTATGATCATTATATGCTTCATGTGATGCTCTCTTTTATTATTAGAAAGTGTTTTTATTTATGGGATGGAATTTGGAACGGAAGTAAAGCAAAGTTGCATGTGCTTTTATTGATTGCGAACAACACTCTCACTGTTCTTTGCGTTCTTCTTTGACAAGTCAAAAAGAGAAAGTGGGTGACAGGAAATAGGTACGTTTACATGGTCCCATCTTATAACTAATCCCATCAAAAGATACTGTAACCATCATTAACATGATTTGAGTACTAAAAAAAAAGAATTTCGTCATTATTAAGTTATTAAGGGTTTGCTTGTTTTTTTTTATTTGTGTAAATTTAATAAAAAATAAGTTTGTTTGAATTTTCAGTCTAGTTTTAGTTTATTCCAATTTTTTAAAATTATGAAAATTATAAAAAATAGTTTTTTATATTCTGATTTATTATCAATTAAATATGTAATAATTAATTATTTAATATATTAATTATTAAAAAATATACATATAAATTATTTTATTTTATATTTTATATTTTATTAATTAAAATTAAATACTAAT
>JAOSBP010000003.1:28853914-28874755 GCA_027563825.1 Erythroxylum mucronatum
TAAAAATAATTACTAAAAATTTAATTTAATTTAGTAAATTTATCTAATATTTGCAATATTAATAATTAAATTTAAAATATCTTCAAAATATATAAATTTCAAATAAATTTTGATTTCAAAACTAAAATATTTTTTAAAAATATTTATTTTAATAAAATAAAATAATTTTATGAATAATTTATCAATAAATATTATATAAGAGATTTAAATAAATTTATTTATTTTTAAATTTTATCTAATACCAGTGACAAAAATATATCTATATGAGCATTTAAAATCAAACAAAATTTTGTTCTTATGGCAAAAAAATAATTGCAAATAAATGATACCTAACATTAAAAAACATTATTTTCATAAAATTAAAATGTTTATTTAATAAAATAATTAACAAATGTCATAATCAATTCTAATGTCATTATTTTGGCCTTACTTGTTAATAATGTAAAGGTTGGTGTAGGGGATTTAAATATAATTATTAGTCTCGACATGCTTTTATATAATAATGTGTTGAACTAATTAGTTTTAATTTATTAAGAAATAATTTATGAATTGTTATAGAAAATAGAAAATAGAAAAATAAGAAGCATTATTATCTGAGGGGACCGGAGGCATTAATCGAGGTAGTTTGGTGGTCCCATTTCTTCACGTGTTTGTGCTCACGACAAATAAATACAAAAGTCGTTAATAGTTATTAACATTACCCTCCTTGTTTTTTCTTTAATATCCAAGGAATTGCTTATGCTAAAAAATAATGCTATAATTTTGAAAATATTAAAAACATTTTATTATATATAATTTTAAAATTAATTTTACAAAAACTGATAGTAATATTAAGTTAAAGTGATTATACAAACTTTATCACCTGTTTAACATAAATTTATTTTTATGGAACATTATCCATATTTTTGGAATATAATAATAATAATAATAGTAATAATAACTTTTTATATTTAACTTTTTATATTACAAATTTTTAAAATTAAGAATTAAAGTTAAAAAATGCTTCCCTTAATTGATGGCCTTGTATTAAGGGTTAACTACTAAAAAAATCTCAAATTTTCGTCAATTTTTTAATTATAGCTCGAACTTTAAAAAGTAGAAAAAATGTCCAAATTTTTTATTTTTTTCAATTCTAACTCAAACTTCAAAAAGTGGCAACAAAATGCTCTAACTTTCAATTTTCTTCAATTCTAATCCAACGTTATATATTGTTCTTTCGATGCCCTCATCCATTTGTCTTTTATTTATTCTTTTGACGCTCCAAACTATTTTCATATTACAACGTACTATATCAATAAGTTATTCGTTTTTCATTCGTTCTCCCGATGTCTTTAGTGTGAGGGCATCAGAGTTGTGTAATCTGAAAACTAAAAAAGTGAAGGTGTTGGGAGAACAAACTGAAAACGAAGAAAAAAATTGAAATCAAAGTATAAGGTTGTCGAAGGTGTATAATCTGATTTAGATTATTTTAATCATGTGATTAAATGACATCGTTTTATTAATCTTTATTTGTTGTGTTATTTCTGATTGATGTGTATTAACAGTTAAGTTTTTTTAAAACATGGGATAAGTTAACAGAAACACTAACGTCAGGTTATAATTGAAAAAAATAAAAGTTCGAGTATTTTATTATTTTTTATTAAAAATTTGACATTTTTATAATTAATGCTTATATTAATTAATCCGGAACAACTTGATGGTACAGAAGTTGCCAAATCCAACTGTAAGAATCTCTGGCAATTGGTATGGTTCGAGCTGACAGCTTCTGGTCGGTAGCTGCTGAAGCTGGATGTACCTATCCCACGCATTGCTCCAGCTCTTCTTGCGTGAGAAACATTAAAATAATAATTAAAAATTGATTTAATTATAAAATTTTTTAATAAGTTAATTTTTCATGTTTAATTTTTTTATTTCGGTTTATTTTAATAATTTTTATTATAAAAATTAATCAATTTAAGTCAATTTTTATAAATTAAATAATTTTTTATAAATTAAAATAAATAAATTAACTTCATTTGTTGATTTTTTAATTTAAATTTAAAATTTTTTGATAGATAATATGTTTTTTCTTTTATTATATTTCAAAATTTTTAATTTTATTCAATTTTATATCAATCTAATATCTTTTAAATCTTAAATTTCTTATATTATCAATATAACTTTTGATATGATTTTCAAAACATTGCATTAAAGCACTGTCCAACGAGTTCTACTCTGTTGCATTTATAGTTTCAGTTCTCTTAGTACTTCACTGACTTCTTATATTCCGTCTTTGTGTCTTTTGCATTAACTTGTACTTTGTTATTGAATGACAAATACTTCAATAAAATAACTAAAGCATTAATAGATATCAGCCTGACTCAAAGCCAATGTCTCAACCTTGATTTGACAGAGCTTGAGCCAAAATTTTTCAAAAAATCAAACTTCCAACTGAGTTTAAGTTCAATTGATCCTATTCATCCGCGTATCTTTCGAGAGGGTAACAGATGTTGTTAGAAGTGCCTACGTCACCTCCAAAAATTAGCTTAAGAGAAAAAAGTTTGCACACTATTATAAATTCTTGAATGCCTTTATAGTTGTCCGATATGAGATTCCTGACACACCTCCCTCAGTTTAGAACAGGACTGGACATCTGATAGATATATTGGGCAAAGGAATATAACCAGGGGCAGATCCAGAAATTTTTTTAAGTGGGGGCAAAAAAAAATTTTTTTGTCCCCAAAATTTAAAATAAAAATTTTTTGTGGGGGCAAAACTTTAAAAAAAAATTTGTGGGGGTATTTTTTAAGGGAGCTAGGGAAATTTTTGGAGCAAGTGCCCCCACTTGCCCCCACGGTGGCTCCGCTCCTAGATATAACCGGGCACCGTCTTAAACCATCGAGACAAACTGACTTTGATACCATGTTAGAAGTGCTTAACTCACCCCCAAAAGCTAGCTCAAGATAGAAAGATTTGCACATTATTATAAATTATTGAATGCCTTCATAATTGTCCGATGTGAGACTCCTGACAGATGTGTTGACTGGTTCGCAATTTATGTAGCGCATCTTGACTTAGGCATCCATTACTTAACTTCTACACCCATAGAGTGCCACTTAATCCTCCTTGAGGATTTGTCTGGGTTGTGTTTCTCGATATTCGATTTGTAATTTCTTCGTTGCTTTTTCTTAAAAAAAGAGAATAACATTATTTTTATTTTTATTTTAAAATAAAAATAAAATTAGATTAAATAAGGTCTAGCCAGGCTCAAAAACTCTTCCTATTCTCACCCCTAAGCCTTATAACAAATTGGAGAGCAATCCACCTTCTAATCTATGCGTTTCAGTGTTAATCTATATAGTTAATGAATTGAATTTATCAATTTTCAGTGTTGATCTATATAGTTAATGAATTGAACTTATATATTAATTGATAAATAATATACCTTTTTGGATTACAAAGAAAAACATGAGATCAAAAATATCAAAATTTCATGTTATTTGATTTTGATTTTGATTTTTAATTATTACTTCTCTTCTATAATATTACTTAATTCTATATAATTCTCTCCGTCATATTTTATTAATTTTTATTTAAACGAACATAATATTAAAATTAAATAATCATTTTTTAAGTATAAAAATTTGAATTAGAAATTTCTAACTTAGAATAAATTCAGCGTAGTTAATAAAAAATTTGTATATCAAATAATGGAATGACAAATATGTAAACCATCAATTTGTGGAACTTTCAAGCAGATGGGTTGAAAGAAACAGAATCTCATCCTTCAATTTTGTCACACTCTTTGTATGGCTTCATGTGATGGAATGTGCACAAGAGATAAGACTTTTCTTCAATGGAATGTGCACAAGAGATAAGACTTGAAGAAACTTTGTATTCATTGTATTCATGTATATGGATTAAAAAGGCATTCGGTAGGGTACAACTGTAACAAAATTCAACTTTTTGGCTTCATTCCCACTGATTCCTTTCTTCTGTTACAATATGTATAACCTTTAAGTTTATGCCTTCCTTGTCACCAACACTACATTAAAGAAAAGAAACCACATATTATATTTATAAAAAAAGGAGTACAACTGTAAGAAAAGGGTGAAAAAACAGAATTAAAAATTTTGAACATGATAACTTTTTGGTTTTAGTTTATTTAAATAACTTTTATTATTAAAAATTAGCTTATTATTTACTTAATTAATCATTTTATACTAACTAATTTTTATAATTTATAATAAATCAGTTAATTTTCATTTAATTAAGCTTGGCAATTATGCATGGGCGTAATTATAAACTAACTAATTTTTATCATCCAAAATAAATAAGTTGCTTTTATTTAGCTAGGCTTGACAAGTAAATCCGAGCCTGATCCGCTTGGTTTAACTGGCCCTCGGGCCTGCTTTTTTTAAAAGATTGAGTCTCGAGTTGGGTTCGAGCTCAGGTTGCCCAATCCGACCCAAAATTAATGGTTAGGCATAGTTGATTAAGCCTTAAGCTTACTTAAAAAAATTCGAGTCTCAAGCTGTCTTTGGGCTTAAGTTGCCTAGGTCTGACCCTAAATTAATGGTTAGGCATATTTGATTAAGCCTTAAGCTTGCTTAAAAAAATCGAGTCTCAAGCTGTCTTTGGGCTTAAGTTGCCTAGGTCTGACCCTAAATTAATATGTCAGGTCTCGTTTGACAAGGTCTCGTGCCTGCTTTTTTAAAAAAAATTGAGTCTCGAGTTAAGTTTGGGCTCGAGTTGTCTAGACTCGACCTACACTGAGACCTGATAATTACAAAAAGAGACTTCTTTTTTTATTTTTTTAATATGATTTTTTTAAAAAAATCGAGTTAAGTCTTATTGAGTCAGCATTAGATTGTCCAAGCCTAATCAAGCTAATCCATTGTCACCTCTATATTTAACAATCTTTTTTTATTAAATATTAATTTCTTCAATAAGAATAGATAATTTATTTATTTAATCGTATTTTGAATTCTTTATTTTTGTTCAACTTTTACTATACGTCAAATTTATGACAGTCTAATACCGATTAATTTTTAAATTCTTTTCTTACCAATTTTAATTTTTCGATCTAACTTTTTTAAAGATTATTATTATTTAGTTAATAATTCGTTTGGTTATTCTTTCACTTCTTCTTGGAAAACTACAAGGTCCCAGCTGGGGATCACTTTCGAAAAGGCAACTGCTGGCTGTCCACAACTTTGATCCCTCTGGCATCATATCATTATGTCGATTGTCTCATTTTACAACATGGCACGTGAGGAGGGCATGTTGTATAGGATCTCTTTTAGATGGAACTTAGAGCATATCTATGCCTGCGTCTACGTTATTCTTATTATAACTTGCTTTCAGATTAGACCGTTAACACTGACATAAAGAATATATATAAGTGTTAATGTGCTTACTTAATGGTTGTTAATTAAAGCCACTTAACTAGTTGTTCCTCTGGCTTCTAGGTTCTAAAGCACTTTTTTAATAATAATATTTTTTTATAACCTTTACCTATATATAATTAAGACTAAATGATATAAATCTCTTTTATAATTTGTAAAACTAAACAAAACTAAATTTTATACTTTTTTAAAAATTCTTTCTAATAAATTTCAATTAAGAATAACGATAAAATTCATACAATATTAACACTAAACATAGAATATAATAACCAGATTAGTTCTTAAACTCAATTTGAACTAATTAAATTGAATTAAAATTAATAATTTAAGATAATTATAACAAATTATTAGTTTAGGTCAAATTTAATTAGTATTATTCAAAAGTTTCTTAAACTACATAAAAAGTTTGTCTTTTACTCTATAATTAATCATAAATTAGGTATTTTGAATAAATTATATAATA
Source organism: Erythroxylum mucronatum (assembly GCA_027563825.1). NCBI lineage: Eukaryota > Viridiplantae > Streptophyta > Magnoliopsida > Malpighiales > Erythroxylaceae > Erythroxylum > Erythroxylum mucronatum. The sequence goes on from JAOSBP010000003.1 coordinate 28,859,765, forward strand.
AATAAATAATTTTAAATTAAATAATTATTAAGCAATTTAAAATTATATCGTCTCTTATATCATATTTAATAATATACTGTGAACTCTCTTTATCGGAATCAGATCTCTTGTTTTAATTACGATGTTTCTATCATGTTTTATCAAATTTTAACCACAAATTTATGTTGATTAAATAAAATTAAAATAAAGTAATTAGAATAGAAAAATTAATGCAGGTTTTTTTTTGGATTAAAGAGACAACAACAAAGACAACTACAAAAGGTGTCTTGGGACCAACGTCCCAGACAGATCCTCTAAAAGGGTAAGGTGGTACCCTATGGGTGTAGTCAGCGACAAATTCAGGATTTGAGTCTTGGGGGGACTGGTGCCTATATATATGTATATATTCTGAAAAATTTTTAATCTGGGAGGCTGGCGCATATATATATATATGTATATATTCTGAAAATATTTTAGTCTTAGAGGGGGCTATAGCCCCTGCCAGCCCCCCTGGATCCGTCCCTGGGTGTAGTAGATAAATAATGAACGCCAATATCAAAATGCGCTGCATAAGTTGCGAGCCAGTCGGCGCATCTGTTGCCCTCTCGGTAGACATGCCGATGAGTAACAGTCCAATTGCGAGCAAACAGCTCGTAAATTCCCAGGACGATGGGGTTGAGTGCCCGGGAACAAACCTTTACTGAGGAAAAGAGCTCGAGCACCACCATAAAATCGACTTCAAGCTTTATTCGCCGATAACCCCGATCCCAAGCAAGAGTAAGACCTAAATAGATTTCCCAGAGCTCTGCAATCAGGGCTGATCACCATCTAAAATTATGCGTGAAACCTCCAACTCAGAGCGCTATCTCGTATCAGTTCACCGGCAGAGGCCGAGGACCATCCAAGGTTTTCGTATAGTTAATTGGTAGATTTGATAGACACAGAATTCCATTATGTCAGCCACACAGGTTCTTTGAATAATTGGCAGGTAAATGAACATATAGAATCCTGACAGATAAGTTAGAATCGATGTAAAAGTCAGCTTAGAAAATTCTACCCCGTGTGGGCCGTGTGGCCCGTCCCCCACGAGGCGTCTGAACTGTGAAATTCGACCGACTAATGTTCCAATGCAGGATTGGATCAGCGTGCACGAAATGTAAGAATTTTCCATTTTACACTATAGAATAATAGACGACTGATGTTTATGTTATAATTAATATTTAAATTTTGATAAAAAATTAAATTAATAAGCTAGAAATTTTAATTTTTAAAAGTTAAATTAATATTAAACCGGTATAAAATTAATATATAGTAAATATTAAATAAAATTCAAACAATTAAAATGAGAATAAAAGAGAAAATTATACAAAATTAAAGTTTAATAAAAAAATGTGTAAACATTTATAATTATTGAATTAACCAAAATTTAATAATAAAAATTTTAAAATAAATTAAACTATTCAAAAATTTTATAATTCGACCCCAAGAAGTTATCTCTTATATAGTTATATGTGAACTTTCAGATTCCTTTCATCATTAGAATTGAGTGTTGGTGGTTGGAACTGTTTCACGTGAACCTTGCCGTGTATGACAATTACCGACGCACTCTTACATTGACCTTAAGGTCTGTGGCTATTCTTTCTTCTCAAAAGACCTTTCCGTGTAAATCTTCAGGATCTTGCACGAGTTTGATAAGGTAATAAGTTGATTAATTAGTTCACTGTTCTAGGACCACTCGACAGATTTTTCAGGGCAGGTATGAATTATATATATTAAAAATACGATTATATTATAATTAGATATTAGATTTTTTATATCTTTTTTAAAAATTGTATTGAACATCTGTATTAGACAACACCATGTACTTTTTTTTTTTGGATCAGAGAAAACTCTACAGGTGGGCTAAGAGGGCTCATCATCAGAGGGCCAAGCGGCTACGTCTACACCCCACCAGAGGGTCAAGCGGCTACACCTCATCACGGAGGACTTCACTAGTTCTCCGCCCATAGGTAAAACTCCGGCTGTCCTAGACTCTTACAAGAGGGGTAAGCAAGGAATCGAACCTGGGACCTAACCGAAGCCAAACCCCGCTCTCAACCATCTAGCCGCATCCCTTGAGGGCAACACCATATACATATATATAAATTATACATAACAATGAGAATTTATATAACAAATTTAAATAAATTATTTTTGAATAAATTGGGAAGAAGTGTAACTAATCAGCCTGAATTCTTGTCCAAGTTTATGACAAGTGTAATTGACATTGCATTGCTCTCGTAGGTAAAAATGTTATAAAGCAACTAATTATCACTTTCGATCAGGGATGACATTTGGGCTTGGGTTGGGTTTGGTTTGACCCGAGGTTAATGAACTAGGCCCTACTTGACTCCCGACAACTATTGCGAGAATGACATCATTTTGCTAAAAGTAATGTTGTTTTTTTTTAATTTTTAATTTAATAAATAAAAAATCAAGTCGAGTCTGACTGAATCGATCTTGAGTGCCCTAAGCTTGGATGGACTTGATCCATTATAATCTCTACTTTTGATACAACAACCGAAATTCAATGTTTCTCCTTGCCCGAGCTAGGATGGGCCCAGCCCGTACAATGATCGAAATTCAATGTTTATCTTCTTTTCAATACCATCTTAAAGGGCCCAAGTAAACTAGTCCAAGTTTCATATGTTATTTCTTTTAAGAAATTGATAATGTTTTACTAGTTTGAACTTTGGAGGGAGTAGAACTTAAACATTAATTTATCTAGGCATTAATTCCTCCTAATTCAACTAAGCAAAATGTTGGAGAGATTCTTTATATTTTTAGTCAAGAAATCAAGTAAAATTATTGGGTCAAATTTAGTTAAAAATAAAGTGTGTGAGTTTATTTTATTGTTACCACCAAACTCTTTTTAATATTTTGATTATAACTTTTGATATTAACTGATTTATAAGGTTATGAAAATTTAGGAGAAAAGTCCACAACTTTTAAGAAGACAATTAGGGGTAACATCAACTAATTTAAAATACGATAATTTAATATTAAAAAAATTTGTTGAGTTCATTTTATTATTGCCATTTAATACTTTTAGTATTTTCATTATAACTTTTAATAACAAGGTCGAATTGGGTGATTCATAAGGTTAAGAAAATTTAAGAGAAAACTCTACAACTTTGAAGGAGATAACGAGAGTTGATATCAATTAACTAGACCTCTACCATTAGTTAATATGATTTTTGTTTTGACGGCTTCAAAGAGAAAGCTTCCAAAAGCTAGAGGAGGAGGAGGTATTTTGAAGAACAATATAACAATCTAAGAGATTTTTCTTGACTTTTACACATTTCAAGAATTATTTAGGTAAATATTTTTCTTCCAAAGGAGACTTAAAGTAAATTTTTATAACAAAATTGATAGCAAGTGCCAATCAAGGCTTTATACGTTAATTGTTTGTTTGTCTTTGCAAATTTGATGTTTAATTGAGAGTCAATTAACTATCATATTTATTATAGTACAGAATAAAGAATAAAAATAAAAGATAAAATAAGTGAATAAATACACAAACAAAAAACAAGAAAGAATTAAGATAGGTAAATAAATAAAACAAACAAGTCATTACAAAAAAATGTTTAGGTTAAGTAAGAAAATATTTAGGCTAAATAATTGAAAAATATTATATATTAAATATTTAGGTTAAATACAAGATATAAGAATTGAAGGAATATGTTTAAAAGTCCTATAAAAAGAAGAATGACTTCTCTATATGAGATCTTTTACTTGCATCTTAGTGCACTAAAATTTTCTATCAAGGGTCACGTCTTTGATAAGTTACAGTAAGGTTATATCATTCTCGATCACTTCCTTTTAGCTTTTCTCAAGTCTTCCTTTTAATTTTTAATACTTTATTTTATTTGTTGACATTTGATAATAATTAGTAAATGTCTACCTAACCTTAATTTGATGGTGAGCTTAGGAATATGAGTTTCATTACCAAGTAGTAGTTGGAGGTCATTATGGCCCGGGTTAGGGCCATTCAGCAGGTTAATATACTTACACTTATCATCAATCCACAAACCTCTCACCCAGATGCTCAGATTTGATGGAGTCCACCAGCGGTGGGATGATGCAAGATCAACATTGATGGAGCCGTCAAGACTTCTGGTAGGTTAGCTTTAGCAGGGGACATTTTAAGAAATGACTGTGGTGAATGGAAGACCGACTTTACTTATCGGATTGGCAACTGCACATCATTGGTGTCAGAACTTTGGGGGTCCCTGAAAGGATTGAAGCTGGCTTGACGTTCTAGCGAATGACGAGTTTTATTGGAAGTAGACAGCATATAAGTTATCAACTTTTCAAGGAGGATCCTCCGTATACCATTGCAATTGAACCTTGATCTCCAAACTAAAAAATGTTACTTCACAGGGATTGGGATTTGAAATGTCTACACACCAATCGTGAAGGAAATTTCGTTGCCGACTGGATGACCAATTTTGCATTAAGCCTTTCTTTAGGATACCATGAATTCCCTGATCCTCCTGCATCAGTACTATCCTTGCACAGGATCACTTTGACACCACCTTCTCCAGACGGCGTTCACTGTAATTAGCGTTAAGAGGCTTTTTGCCCCCTTGTTCAAAAAAAAAACAAACAAATGAAATGGCTTAAAATGGACTAAGGCTCAAAGGTTGACACTCCTACAGTTAAATATTTTTCATTTTACAATTTTTTAAAAGTTATCAAATACTTAATAATTTCAAGAAATCTTATTTTTTTAAAAAGAAACCTTTATAATCAATAACCCTAAAATGTTTCTCACATGAAATATAGATTCATATTAAATTCATCCCAATTATCATACAAAGTAGAACAAACTCATAGATATCATTGTATATATTGATAAGACAAATAGTGTTCTTTATCTTATGACTTATTTCTAAATTTTCTCTCTCTTGAAAGCTTGATTGTTAAATAATGTAATAATAATCATAAAAAAGACAAGTATACTCTACATTTATCTATTTATAAGGATCTTGGTCGGTTTAAATTTTTAAAAGATAGGCTTTGAAAATTGTTGCCTTAAAAGAAAAGAAGAGCTTGTGTCTCCACTAGCATGTCTGAAATTTAAATTAAAATCACTCTTTATTTATCTTTGTTCTCTTATAAAAACCTGTTTTATAAAACACTTGATAATTTATAGATCGAAAACTCATGATGTAGCTCCGTTAAAACTTATCAGTGAAATATTTAACGAGTCTAGGAGTCATAGCGAGAAGAGTCTTTCTCGATTCGATATAATAATGTCAGGTACTTTGAATTTCTGTTATCCTCGTGTGTTCACCAAGAGTTGCCTGAATAGTATATAGGGATTATTGCGTTTTCTAAATAAAAAAATTTCTAGAATTACAAGTTTATAATTGTCAAAATACTGATAACATATTTTTGAGTGGTTGAGGAAGTAATAGTTTAAGTATAAAAGAGAATCTGATAATTTATAAAATTTAAGAGGCAAACTTAAAAGACTCAGTGTATTGAAGCCGATGATTAACAAACATCATTGTTTTGTTTGATGCTCTTTTGATTCATCTCTAAGAATAGGATTCCACATTGTTGTGTGGCTGAGGAAATATGAATTCATGAAGTACTTGGTACTAATTCATTGCAGTACTTCCTCAAGCACTCTGCGCTTCTAAGAACGCATTGAACTCCTCTCTGGCCTTTCTCAGGCGAGGAGTGATGCAAGAAGCAGGCGAGGCAGGGTAGGAGGTGGGAGATGATGTCGAGAACCGAACATGGCGTGAAGATTCGTGGGACTTTCTGGGCATTGCTTTTGTTGTACTGATGTTCTTCAGAACGTTTTTATGATCCTTGTCGAAGAGGAATGCAGCAGCAACTGGTGAAGTAGCTTCGTTCACGCCAGTTCGTATCAACTCCAGTGGTAAATCGAAGTAGCGATTCATGGAGTCATCTTCGTGGTCGTCCATTATAGCTGATGAAGCCCATGAACCACATTCGAATTTTTCCAGAGAGACTGTCCTCGAGATCACGTTTCCAGGTTCTGATTCTAGTTCTTCCTTCTTGGGTCTTATCGGTTTTGCCTTTCCAAAGCCTGGAAGATACAAGCATAGAGCTCCACATTTGAATTCTTGGTCGTCGTTAAACATTTTCTTGCTGGTCTTGGTGTAGTAGTCTTCTTTGGTCGCATGAGCTTTAACATTGTTCGTATTGTACTTGCTGTTACATTCCAGAGCATTTGGTTTGTTCAACCAGATGTCAAGCTCATCAACTGGTGCACATGATCTTCCTTCAGCACAGGATTTGCTTCTTTGCAAGTGATTCTCTTGTGGCGGGGAAAGATAAGAGTTTGCTGCAGATTGTTGATATATCAGATCCTCAATTCTTGGAGATGATTGGTTCTCATTCTTCCGTTTCTTCTTCAACAATTTGAACCCGAATCGAGGGGACGAAGAAGCTGAACTTGGAAGGCTGCAACTTATCAGCTGAGGTTTCACTGGTGGGAGATCTGGTGGCAGCTCAGGAACTGGCACAATAGGTAGAAGCATCAAGTCGAACTCATCCTCTCTTGACGATGATTCTTTCAACGACATTGGATCCACCAAAATCTGCTTCTCCTTTTGTGGGCTATCTTCCTTGATAAGTGCTGTATATTCTTCTTCAGCCAATGATTTCAATTCCAAGTCTTGGTATACATCAACTATTTCCTGGTTATTTAGACTAGGCAGGAAGATACCTGAAGCTTGAATGACCATGGTGTGATACACAAAAATGTGTGCATGAATCGTGACTTAACAACCACTTATACGAGGGAGAAGAGGCCTGTCTGGAGCTAGGAAGTGGGAAACATGTCCTAAGTTTACTTTGTAGTGACTCCCATGTGTGAGATGGTGATGATCTCCATGTCTAAATACTGAATTTGTAATACAATTGAGAGAGTTGACTTTCAAAAAACGTGAGAAACAACAACTAAGTGAACAAATTGATACAACTGCAAAGTTTGATCATTGGAAATAAAACATTAAAAAAGGTATGAACACAGCTTTGAGAATATTTCAAGATACTCATGTGCCATTAGGAGTATTATTTATGATCATGGCAATAAACACCTTACTTCCACATGAGGTTAGCCTTGCATATGTGTAAGTTACACAATTAGTTTTGTTTGATCTATGAGACAAATTAAATCTGGCACACATTTTATGAATATCACAAGTAGACTAAAAAATGAAACTAACGTGATAATCCAACTCAACTTTTAAACACAATCAAACTAATTAAACTCGACTTAAATTAATATTTTAAAAATTATAATAATTATTAGTTTAAATTATGTTTAATTAATTCGGTTCGAATTTAATAATTGAGTTATATTATTATATATACAACATTTGATTATTAATGTACAATATTCATGTCGCGTGCGTTTTATTATTATAATTTAACTGAAGGATAAGAGAATAAGTTTTTTGAAAATTTGCAATTTTTAAAGATTTTTTTAATTTCTTAAAGTATAAAAGAGGTATATCTCTTTTACCCTTAAAAAAACACAACCAAGGAAGACTATGTTGAAATTTGTGCTTCTTTTGGTAAGAAATTGGAAATTAAAGTGGGGAAAATTAATTTTAAAAAATATGTTTTCCTTTTTCCTCAGGAGTTCCAGCATTTTAACCACAGAAATATACGTAAATAGGCAAGCATTGATCATAAATAGAGATAAAGAGGCAAAAATTACACTATACACAAGCCAGGGAGAGCAAATGGAAAAGACCCTTCCGATTTCTCCAACACATTCAGGGCCTTGAGGTGTTGGTGGCACTTTCTTCTTCCTCTTCCTCTTCATTCTTCTTTCATTTTTTTTGTGAGTGTACAAGTGTTGGAAATACTGCAAGAGATTCGCGAACAAAAAAAACAAGACACAAGAATTTTAACGTGGTTCGGCCTTAATCTTGCCTACATCCACGGACTTCTAATACTTCCACTAATATGAAACTATTAGTACAAAACCTCACACCCACACACACACAAGATACAAATATCTCTCTCTAGGTGCTACTGCACTTTTCCTCTCAAACTTTCTTTATGTTCTTCATAATTTCTACATCCTTAAGATTCTACATTCATCCATAAGCTTCAAAATTGACCAACCATCCAAAATTGACCAAGAAACAATTCAGGCCAATACCTAACACTCCGACGTGCATTGCATATAAAATTGAGCCTCTAGAGGAAAGCATTCATGTTTCATTATCTTAATTTGTGGAAATATTATAATGTGGAGTGTCATCTCTGAACGCAACCTGACGAACGTTGTAGATATCCAAGTTTAACATGTATTTTAAATGCTCATTTTGCAAAGAGGAGGAATCATAAGGCAGGAGCTCGCAAAACTCAGAAAGGAGACTACTTAAATTCGGCCTTTTTTGTGAAAGCCAAATTCAAATGTATTTCAAATCTATTATTTTTTGTGGTGTCCCTCAGCCGGTTTGCATTGATCTTTGAACATTCATGAAACGCATTAATGATTACAGACATTTTTATGTGCCGATTGCATTGTCTTCAATATTAGTGGGTAAATTTTGCTTCCCATTAAAACTTCCTTTAGTGAGAGAGGATTGCGTATATGAACGAGGTCAGAATATTTGTGGATGACTTTTAGTTTACATTCCTTTGTTTGGATGCTTTGCTGAAGAACTAATTGAACTTTTATAGTATAACCATTATCGGTCTATATCTCACATTTTCGACCTTAATCCTATAAACATTTGAGGGCGAGAAAGATTGCATCACATACTGTAACCTATTAAAAAGTAGTCCTGTTCATATTAATTCTAATTGTTATGATATATGTTATATATCTAAGTAATTATTTTTGACATTCTTTATTAATTGGATCTATAAGATATTAATTGGATAATGACAGCTAACTAATAATCCTTGTTTGACTTAGATTCAAAAAGCTATTTTGGGGAATGTTGTAGATGTTATAGAATTCTATCTTGAACAAATATATACTTGATCTCAAAAGGTGGAATCGCCTACCCTAGGCGCCCCCACACCCCGGCCTAATGAATAAATATGTATTTTGAGACGAGGAGTGGTGTATTTTGTGTGTGATGGAAAAGGTGCACTACTAGATTTTTGGGATAATGGTTTAAGTGTGATAGAACTCTATCTTGAGCTTGCTCCATCTTGAGTTGAAGGGTGTATAGACCACGTCTATGTGTGTGCAGAAGTGAGTGGCATGAGATCTGGAGATTGTGCATCTGTGAAGACTCATTGGTGAAGTGGGGAATAAATGTAGGATTGATTTTGAGTGAATTTCCCTGTGATGACACTTGCGTGACTTCAGTTGGGTTAATGGTGAATTAATTTTGAGTGTGTGAAGATTAAATGAGTGAGTGGACTGAATGGTAGTGTGTGAAATATGCAGTTTGGTGTGTGCGTGACTCTATGTTCCTCCGTATTTCGTTGGCTACATGATTTCTGGAATTTTGAACTATGTTTGTTTAATTTTCTGAACTGATTTCATGGGGATTGGATCCTGATTTGGTGTTGCAATTTTCTGTCAAGGTTTTCATGACTTTGTTAGAAAGTTTATTATTGACAGTGTGTGTGATTTGGTAGTTGCGTTTTTTTTTCTATTTTGAGCGACCATTGAGAGCTTCTTTGGTCTCTAGTGTGAGGATTTTAGGAGCTGGTTTTTCTATAGTGTTTGCATGATTTTATTGGGCTGTTCATTATTGATGGAGTGTTAAATTTGTGGTTGTTGTTTTTGGTGTTGGTATGTGAAAATTCTAAAAGTTCTCGTTCCTTTTTGCTGCTATCATTGTTATTGGTTTTTGTGTGAAAAACTTCAACAGTTGTCGTGGTTGTTGCAACTCTCTTGGATTAACATTTCGGTGAAGAAACGTTGTTGATTTGAGACATTTTTGTGGTTGTTGTACGTAGGATTTTTAGTGAAGATATTGAAGCCTCACAGCAAATCTTTTGATAGACAACTTTCGTTCTTTTATTGATGAAGCGACACATTTACGGGAGTTGCTTTTTATCTCAAGTGTTGTCTTTATTTATGTTGGTTATTGTTTAATCACTCTAGTTATTTATTTCGTATCTTTATTATCAAATACTGTTGAGAAAATCCTCTATTAAGGTTAACACGAGTGGGTCGTGTTATTGGATGTGAAAATCTTTCATGGAAAGTAAGGTTGAGAGATAGTGTCAAGGGTTGAGTGGTGTCGACTCAGTAAAGCCTTGGGTAAATCTATTATACTTCGGTGAAAGTGATTAAGCAGGGTGAGGGGCCCGCAGATGTAGGCAAGGTGTGTCGAACTGTGTTACCAAATTTCGGTGTTGATCTATTTAATTTCATATTTATTTTTTGTTTTCGTTTGGCACAAAAAAATTAACAGTTGTTGATACAGTTACTTGATATCTAGTAACTGATAGATACAGTTACAAGTAACTGCGGCAGAACCTTACAAGTAACTACGGCCAAATTGAAGAATTTCTACCCCCTTTAGTTTTTCAATTGGTATCAGAGCAAGGTCACCTATTTAAAACTTGGTAGCAAGTTGGTGCAGATCTGAGTTTTGCGAACATGGCTACAAGAGAAGGTGCATCGATCATTAGACCATCACTGTTGGACGGCTCTAACTATCCTACATGGAAATCTCAAATGAGAGACTTCATCCAAACTTAGGGTACAAAAGTTTGGCATTTGGTAGTACATGGATGGATGCATCTAATGATTACTGATGATAAATGAGAGGCAGCCCAAAAAGATCCAATTGAATGGACAACAGTTGAAGAAGAAAGTGCATTTGGAAACTCACAAGCAATGCATGCAATTTTTTGTGTTGTTGATTAAGAACGCTTATAAATGATATCAGCCTGTGAATCGGCTAAAAAGCGTGGGATGCTTTGCAAACTACTCATGAAGGGTCCAAATCTGTGATAAAATCAAAACTGTAGATGTTAGTTATGAGGTTTGAAAGACTGAAGATGGATGAAAATGAGACTATTGGAGACTTTCAGGAAAGATTGTGAGATATAGCGAATCAGGCACATCAACTCGGGAAGAAATATTCCAATCTGAAACTAGTTAAGAAGACGTTGAGATCATTACCTCCGAGATTTATTCCAAAAATTGCAGCAACAGAGGAGACCTACGACATTAATGATCTGTCATTGGAGAAGGTAATTGGAATTCTTACAAATTTCAAAATGAATCTTTTAAGGGGTAAACAAGAAAGAAGCAAAGGATTGACACTACAGGTTGAAACTGAAAACGGTATGAATGATGTAGAAGATGAATCCAACGAGAATGAGGATATGAAACTATTAACACGAGAGTTTAGTAAGTGGCTGAAGAGAGTGAAAAAGGACAGACCCGAGTTTAGGCAAAACGGCAGGAGCTCATCGAACAACAACTTCAAACAACAAGCCAAAATTCAAAAGAGAGAAAGAAAGGTAAAGAGAGTTCAATGCGAAGAGTGTCAAGACTTCGGACATGTTCAAGTGGAGTGTGCTGACATTTTAAAGAGCAAAAAAGCAAAATCCTATACGAGCGCTTGGAGTGATAACAAGTATTTGACAGTAGCCACCTCACTTCTGTCAGAGCGCACAATTTAAATATAATAAATAACTCACTTTTAACTTTCATAAATAATACAAAGCTATTCTTTTAAAATAAAATTATCTTATTAATTAGTTATTGAAAACGAAAAGTCAGTCTTTTTTTATTCATATAATACACACATGTCATCAATCATACATACAATTGCAGAGTTAGTTGTTATTATTTATTTTCTTATTTTATCTAATTCATCTTCTTTTCTCTTTTTCACACAGCTAGACTTTCTTTTTTCATAAAATCCATGTACCATGATTGCAGATTTAGCTATTAATTATTTATTTATTTTATATATGCCTTAAAAACTTTATTTATATATTTATTTTTTATATATTTCATTTATGAATTTTCACATATTTCTTAAAAACTTTCTATGCTCTTACTTTATTGTAAGATGATCTGTAAGTTGACCATAAAACTAGATCAAAAAAGTCAAATCTTAATGACCGCATGCATATACTGTGTATACTTAATTATTTAAGTTGACCATAAAACTAGATCCAAAAAGTCAAATCTTCATTACTGACCACATGCATATATTGTGTATACTTAAATGAGAGATGATAATTAGTAACGTGGTTTTGTTTCCCACCTTTTGCTGTAAAGGGAGAAACAACATGGAACTTAAAACTACACCCTAGCATGTTCTCCTTTAAGTTTCTTCCGTAAGAATAATTTTCTTTTTTAATAACATGCATGGGTTTTTATTTTCCTTTATGGCTTGTAACTATTTTTTTAATTCTACTGAGAGGATTACATTAAGACCTTGATTTTAAAACAATTGTGAGATCGAATAGTTTTATTGAATTCAATTATACATGAATGTTTAATTAATTCCTAAATTTCACTTATTTTATTATGATTTTAGGTTTTATTGAATAGATGCATATATTTAATAACCCTGAAATAATCAACTGCTAATTAAAATGGCAAATTCATAATTGGTTGTTGATTTTAATAAGTGGTAATCGACATAATTTTATTTCTCGTTAAAAAGTTTAATATATGTCGTGGGATTAATTAATCTAATTGCAATAAACCATCTGTTGAGTTTGTTGGTTAGAATTTGGTCTTTTTAGATTTTAAGGTTGTCGAAATATTAAATTCTACGAGCTGCCTTTGGTGTTATTTTTCGATTAAGGAGTAATTATTCGATTTGTTCGTGATTATCATACAAGGTAAGGAAATATTGTTTATTATGGATCGGTTCTTAATAACTATAACCAATTTATTCGTGAATAAGTTGAATTACTTATGCATCAATGATCAATTGCATGAATCAAGGTGGAAATAAATTCCTTTAACTAGAATTCTGCTTTATTAAATTTCAAATCAATTCTTTTTTGCTATTTTTAATATTACGTTTTAATATATTTTCCAAACCTTTTTTTACTTAATTGTTTAAAAGAGATAAACCACCATTTCCTAAAGAGACGACCTTACTCCACTCTCCTTTATTTTTAACTCTTTCATGAACGATCCGGGACATATAATAAGGTCTATCCTACGTGTTACATTATGTACATTAATGTATAATTCGTAGGATTATTAATTTAAGATTAAAATTAAACGACTTCAAAATATTAGGATTTACAATGTGTTTTTGGATTTAAATTAAATTTTACTTGAAATGTTAAAATTGTATAAAAAATAATCACATAAACTTTATTATTTAATTTAAAATAATAAGATATTATTTAAAACATATAATATTAATAAAAGATGTTTAAAGCTTTTATCAAAAGTATTTAATCCTCTAATTTACTTTCTTACTTTTAATAAACTTTTGATATAACCTATTTTAAACATCTAAAACCAAAGAATGCTATGGCCTCATTTGGTTAACAGCAAACCAACCATTTTTTTAGTTGATTGATTGTATATTAGCTATTTGGCAGGTTAAAATGTTAATGAAGTTGTTTGGTTATTCACTGATTAATTGGTTGATGTAAGGCAATCAGTTGAAAATGAAAACACTTCTATATATGAGCATTTTCCTCTAACAGTCAAAATTTAATAAATGAAAATACAACTGTGCCCTTTGAGAATCTCAAGACTTCCATGCAGTAATGTTAAAAACTATATATGCAAGAGGATCTTGAGATTTCCACAGTTGCTTTAGAATATATATGAAAGACTTCCACAGGTGAAGAAGACTTCTCTAAATAACTTGAGTTGAAGGTCTTGTAAAAATCAGAACAAATAGAAATACAATAATCTTATTTCAAACAGTAGTCTAAATATAGACAAACGTTGATTCCTTTTCTAAACTTGATTCATCGTGTTTAAATAACTGAATTTAAGTATAATATTTTCTCATTATCATATCTCAAAAAGACTGTGGTTAAAGTCACCTATGTAAGATATTTTTTTTAAGTTATGCCTTTGTAAGTCATTTTACATATAAACAACTAATACTAAACAACTAATTTTACCAAATTTTTTTAATAAATAGCTAATGTTATCCGCTGGTCAAATCAACTGATATAATTCGTTGTTAACTAATCACTAATATAATCAGCTAACAACTAATGCAATCTGCTGATTGTCTAACAGGCATATAGCTATTTTATTAATCTCCCAACAGCAAACCATTATAACGTCAAACCTTTAGTTTCCATATTCCTATCAGGTAAATATTGACTTCACTTAGCAAAAGATTCGATCATTTTGAATAATAATTTTATCTAAATTTTTCGCAATGTTTATATATATATATATATACATATATACATATATATGACAGGCCCCTATTGTAGCACCCCACTTCCGCTGCGACCCAAACCCGATATCGACGGTGATATCCGAGTTCGTGCCCGCGAAGGTAGCATGCTAGAATAGTCAGTCATTCGCAAACCGGTATAATTTTTTTTGAAACAGTAACATAGACAGAAGTCCATTTTCCATTTGGGCCCAATAAGATTAAAATTCAATAACACATTGTTTTCAATGCAGCACAATCAAAACAGTTTCAATGATCAGTTAGGGCCCGATTTTATTCATAACTCTTTTTAGTTAGAAACCAATCCACTTTGGGCCATTCGGGCCCATTCAATACACAAATCATTTGCAAACATTTCCAATTAATATCTAGCACTATTCGCATTTAATCAATCCCATTTACAAAGATTCCCATACTGCATCACTCCTTACAAACTGAGGCATTCAAATATACACTGTACAGAGACTGCGGACAATATACAAAATAAGGAAAATCCTAATGCAGACACGAACTGATCTCAACCTTTAACTTTCCCTTGTAAGCAGTAAGTCTACTCGCGTTGCATCACGGGGTATTCTTCTGAATCCTGAAAAATAGATGCAAATTTTGGGTGAGTTTTGCGAACTCAGTGAGTGACCATCAT
>JAOSBP010000003.1:28875495-28885793 GCA_027563825.1 Erythroxylum mucronatum
CTAAATTTAATTCATGCTAATTAATGCTACTTAATCTTAATTAATTAAGTTAATCATGCTTAATTAGTCATAATCATTAAAAAAAATTCGGGGCTAATAAGCACAGTGGTCCCGGCAGTGACCATCAGCCAGGGCTCACTACCCGGACCAGTCGGGCCTCGGGTTCGGGGTCCGACAAGTTCACCTACTTTGCTTAATAATTTTCCTACATACCATGGTTTAACACAAATTAAAAATACTTATGGGACAACCTTACATATTCATGTTCTTAAGAAGTATCTCTCTAACATTCAGTAGCACATTGTATCTTTTTCTTGTGTTGGTTATGATGTGAAGGATTAGTTTATGAGAGGGGCAATCATACAAGAGCTTATATTACTCCTTGACGAGAAAGTCCCAATTTGACTATTTTATTTCATTTGATGAATTTTAATTTATTGAGTCATCTTGATAAACATAGGTTTTCTCTCCTTTCATTAAATAACTTGTCAATTAGGAAAACACAGACTTATTCCTTTTCTTATTAAAGGTATTTGTTCTGAAAAATGTTTTGACGTTATTCATAGTGATGTATAGGCGACCACTCTTGTAATTTCTTATGCATGTTATAATTATTTTGCAATATTTATTGCTAAATATAGTTAATTTACGTGGACATTTTTATTTTAAATCAAGATATTTTTAACATTTCAAATATTTCATAAATATATCGACACACAATTCTCTTTTATTATTAAAGTTCTTCAGCTAATTCTAGTTATAATTTATGTATATTGCCTTTAATGATTTTTTGGTCAAGAAAGGAATTATAAAATAACACTCTTATTTGTACATTTAATAATAAAATAATGTAGCATAATAGAAATTAACATCTTCTTAAAGTTATTTGCACTTTATTATTTGAATCAATTATTCAACCTCACTTTTAGGTTGAGGCTCTTTCTATTATAGTTTCCCTTATTAGATTATTTTTACAATCACCTAATCTTGATTCTTCCTATGCTTACCTTTATGGTAAAAATGCTACTTATTATCATTTTTTAATCTTTAGTTATGTTTGCTTTATTCTTTTGTCATCTTATGAGTGAAAAAATTCCTTTGCTTAATCATATCAATTTGTCTTTATGGGACACAATCTAATTCATAAAAATTGTGTATATTATGACTTTGAATATAAGAAAATGCATATGTCATGTAATTTTAATTTCCTTTAAGAATTAATTTTTTCTCAATTAATAAAAAATCATTCAATTGTTACTTTTCCTAGTTTTGATATTTTAAATATTTATCATTATCAATTAAGTCATGCACATTTATCATTACTAACAATGTTGCCTATTTTTGATTTAGACCCACCAATTACTTTTGCTTCTTATTATGTATAAGTTGTACAATAGGCTCTTTCGACAGTCTATACGATTTACTTATCCTCCGAGTTGGTTAGACTTTTAACATGCTTTATTTATTGCTATTTTATCTTCTATTGCATTTCCAGCTTCTTGTACTTAAAAAATAGCATAGATGTTGTCAAAAAAGTATGAGATAAAATGTTTAAGCTCTTTAAGGTAATTATAGATGGGATGTTGTTCCATGCTCACCTAAGGGTATACAGTTGACTATAAATAGGTTTACTCAATAAAACTTAGGTTTAATAATAGTATTGATTGTTTTAAATTTATGTTAGTTACATTAGGTAATTGTTAAGAATATATGGTAGATTATAAGGAAAAAAAATTTCTTGTGAGCTCTCCCACTATATGAAAGTAAATTATCTTTATACATAACAATTTAAAAGAAGATATCGACTTGAAACCTTTTTCAGGGGTTATTTTCTTTATCTATGATATAAGTGTTAAGCTAAACATTTCTTATAAAGCAATCTTCTCAAGCATGAATTAAGAAAAAAAGTTGTTTGACCTTATTAGCAGTAGTCAACTATAAATATTCATTTTCCATATCGAACGTCCTTGATTTAAGGCTTAATTTGTATTGATTTGTATCTTATTTTAGTTTTGAATTTATTGCCTTAATAACCCTGTGTTATTCAAAAGTTACTAAAAAAATCTTGACATATAAAAATTAGCAAAAAAAACCCTGAGTTGAAATTTTATTAACTCACAGCCCCTTAACAACACACGACTAAGGGTTTTTTTTTTTGCAGCAAAATTGAAAACATAAGGTTAATAGAGTAACATTTTATATCTTGGGTTTAATTATCTACTTTCGTATAACATAAGGGTCGCTACAGCAATTTTGTCTTTTAGTTTCCTTGATTTAAGAGCTAATTCAAGTTCCTTCTTATATATAAGAATATCATTTATTAGTAATGAAAGACAAGAGTAAAACAACTCTCCTTTTATATTTTGGCATGGTATCAGAGCAGTTACAATCCTAAATTTTCTATGGCCGAAGACACTTCTTCGAGCATCAATAACAATCAATCAAATACTACCCAAATTAACCTTGATGCCTCATCACCATACATCCTTCATGCTTCTGACAACCTAGGGACAACATTACTAACCTATCTCCTAAAAGAAGAAAATTATCCTATATGGCGTCATGCTATGACTAATACAATCTAAGCCAAAAAAAAATTTGGCTTTGTAGATGGATTTATTACTCATCCACCATTTGGTTCAAAAGAAGAGTTTGCATGGATCAAATGTAATTCAATTGTCTTTTCTTAGATTTTTAATTCTCTTCATCCTACGCTACATGATAGTGTGACATTTTTTGTTACAGAACAAGAGTTATGGAGAGATTTAGATGAATTGAAAACTGAGATGATGAATACCTTGCAAAAGGGAATGACTGTCTCAACATATTACACCAAGTTAAAGGGAATTTGGGATGAACTCAGCACTTATTTACAAATCCCACTATGTACATGCAATTCAACAAAGGCACTTGCTGCAGAAAGAAAAAAAGAAAAAGTGCACCAATTTTTAATGGGTTTAAATGAAAAATACAAAACTGTCCTTTTTAAAATTTGGAATATAGGTCCCTTGCCTTCTTTATCTCGTGTTTATGCACAAGTAGCCCAAGAAGAGTGATAATAATTAATAGTGGACTCGCGATTGCCTTCTGTTGATACAACAACATTATTGACAAATAGTTTCAACAAATCCAATAATAATTGCAAATCTACAAGTAATCGTGACATCTTTAAGCTATTTGTGTCCATTGTAAACAGACGAGGCACTCCAAAGAAACTTGTTTTGAACTACATGGCTAACCAGAATGGTGGGAAAAAGGGAAGAAATTATTAAAGCTAAAGACAACTAATAATACACAACACATGGAGAAAACTGAGGGTAACAATACCATCCCAATAGCTGGATTGACGAATGAACAATATGCCCAATTTATATCTATGCTTGACCTTGAAAAAAGTCATGCCTCTACAACTAACTTTGAAGGTACAACTAACTTTACGGGTAATGCAATATTTTTACCCAATAATCAAAGTGAATGGGTCTTGGATTCAGGTGCCTCTTACCATATGACATTTCAAGAAAACTTCATTCCTTCACACACAACTATTCCTCATTTCATGCCAATTAAAATTCTAAATGGATACTTTATGCCAACAAAGTCACGCGGAGATGTTTCCTTTACCTCTCTCATTACATTAAAATATGTCCTTCACATACCATCAATTTCTTGCAATCTTATTTCTATCAGTAAATTAACTAAAATGTTAAATTGCGTTGCTTATATTTTTCCTTCCTTCTGTGTTTTATAGGACCTACCCACGAGGAAGCTAATTGAAAGGGGAGAACTGTGAGATGATCTTTATTACTTTAGGGCACTCAAAATTCTTGTAGCAACAACCAGTATTACTTTTGATTTGCATGTTACTATATGTTATCAACATCTTAGACACTTATCTTTCGATAGGCTATCTCTTCTCAAGGATTTAGGTCTGTTTTCTTTTAAGTCTTTTAATAAATGTTGTGACTCTTGTCATCGAGCTAAATAAACTCGACATTCTTTTCCTGTTAGTGCTATCAAAACTCATAAAACTTTTGAGTTAATTCATTGTGATGTTTAGGGGCCATATCAAACTCCATCATTATACGGGGCTTATTATTTTTAAGTATTATAGATGATTACAACAGAACTACTTGGGTTTATTGATGCATACTCAATCAGAAGTGTACACTAGGATGGTTTCCTTCATGGCTATGACAGTTCAACAATTTGGAAAACCAGTTAATACCATTCGTAGTGATAATGAGACTGAAGTTACTAATCATAGACTTCACTTATATTGTCAACAACATGGGATCTTAACTCAATTTTCTTGTGTTTCTACACCCTAACAAAATGGAGTTATAAAACGTAAACATAGACATGTTCTTGATGTGGCAAGAGCCTTACGATTCCAATCAAATTTACCAATTAAGTTTTGGGAGGAATGTATTATAACAACTGTGTATCTAATTAATTATACTCCTACCCCCTTTTGTCTAGCCAAAGTCCATATGAGCTTCAATTTTCTTCTCACATATTCGAGTGTTTGGATGCCTTTGTTATGCATCTATTTTGCCTTGGTCAAAAGACAAATTTTCTGAACGTGCCACATCATGTCTCTTTATTGGATATCCCCATGGTCACAAAGGATACAAAGTTCTATGAATTACATACATATAAAAATTTTATCTCCAAAGATGTTGTGTTTTACGAACACTTCTTACCTTACCACCACAAACCTCTCCCACCGCATTCATCCTCCTCTCAATCCACCAATGTACCCATACCTCTACCTGTTCCTAACCATGACTCCATTGAACCTATTCCCCATACAACCTCTGAACACATAGACCCACCTTCTCCAAACACGTCATACAATTCCTACTAACCTTGATATACCTGCCTTACCTACAGATATATCTGTCATTTCCACTACCATTCAACCTCCTATACCACCAACCACACGCCCCTCATACACTGCAAAATTGCCATCTTGCTTCTATGACTTTTATGTTGAGTTTCCAAAGTCATATGCATCTCGATTCACCTCTTCTAATCATGCATCCTCAGGTACATCTTATCTGCTATCCCACTTTATTTTATATTCTAATTTCAATTCTTCCCATGCTAGCTTTTTGGTGGCCATCACTCAACATGATGAGTCAAAATCCTATACACAGGCTATTAAAGATGTTCACTGGCGAGAAGTAATGCAAAAAGAATTAAAGGCACTTGAATAAAATCATATATGGACTTTGGAGCCTTTGCTGTTTGATAAGAAACCCAGTGGTTCTAAATGGGTTTACAGGATAAAATACCATTATGATGGAACAACTGAGCGATACAAAGCTTGTTTGGTGGCCAAAGGTTACACATAAGTTGAAGGACTCGACTATATTGAAACTTTTTCTCTAGTAGCAAAACTTACCACAATTCGAACTTTATTAGTAGTAGCAACAATCAAATTATGGGAATTACACCAACTTGATGTTCATAATGCTTTCTTACATGGGGACCTTGATGAGGAGGTGTATATGACACCACCACCTGGATATTTGTCTTCCACTGATACTCATGTCTGTTGCCTTCGCAAATCCCTTTATGATCTGAAGCAAGCATCACACTAATGATTTGCTAAATTTTCTAATGTTATCCTTCAATTTGGGTTTACTCAATCAAAGGCAAATACTTCCCTATTTATCCATTGTCAAGGTAATTCCTTCACTATGTTGCTTGTATATGTGGATGATGCTATTGTTGCTAGCAACAATAGTGCACATACTAAAGTACTTAAGGATTATCTGGATGCTTGGTTTTACATTAAAGATCTTAGTCCTCTAAAATACTTCCTTAGACTAGAGGTGGCTGCTCGATCTTCTAATGGCATAGTTCTATCTCAATGCAAATATGCATTAGATATTTTGCAAGAGGCAGGTCTCCTTGGTAGCAAACCTTTAAATTTTCCTATGGAACAGAATCACAAACTGGCCTTGGATGATAATGCTATACTTGATAATCCAGGAAGTTATCGACGTCTTATTGGATGACTCATTCGCTTGACAATCACTCAACTAGATATTTGTTACTCATTTCATATTCTCTCAATTAATGCATCAACCTTGTCATGGCCATTGGGTAGCAGCTATTCGTGTCCTAAGATACCTTAAATTTGCCCCTGGACAAGGGATTTTTCTGCCATCAAAATTTGATCTTCAACTTCATGCTTAGTGTGATTCCGATTGGGTTGGTTGTCCAATTACTTGACATTCACTTACTGGTTACTTTATTCTTTTGATTGTTCTCCGATTTCTTGGAAAACCAAGAAACAAACTATTGTTTGCATATTGTTCTATGGCAGCCACCACTTATGAACTTATTTGGCTTCGCACTTTACTAAATGATTTGATGATTCCTATTTCTTCATCTGCTTAATTATATTGTGACAAGTGTGTTTCCATTCATATTGCTGCCAATCTCGTGCATCATGAATGCATAAAAAATATTGAGACCGACTGTCACTTTATTCGAGACTGTATCAAATCAGGATCCACTGCTACCGCACACATTCCTTCTAAACTCCAGCTTGCTAACCTCTTCACCAAAGCTCTCGGTTCTCATCAGTTTTCATCTCTTGTCGACAAGTTGGGCATTCACAACCTCCATGCTCCAACTTGAGGGGGCGTATTACCAATAGTCAACTGTAAATATTCATTTTCCATATTTAGCGTCCTTGATTTAAGGCTTAATCTGTATTGATTTGTATCCTATTTTAGTTTCCTTGATTTAAGAGCTAATTCAAGCTCCTTCTTGTATATAAGAAAATCATTTATCAGTAATGAAAGATAAGAGTAAAGTAGCTCTCCTTTTATATTTTGGCAGTAAAGTTTGTGCAAAGTCACTATGACCACTCCTTTCATTTTATCACTTGGTTGGAATTGTTCTTGTTTTAAGCAATCAATTATGATTCACTAATTCTAACATTAAGCAATCAATATTTATGAGATGATATATGATTCTTCAAGATTCCTTATTCCATCATATCTTAGAAAAGAAAGAAATAAAATTTTATTTTTAATGTCATCCACATAATTGAAGCATCATGCTATATCTTTCTATTGTTTTAAGATTATTTGGTTGACTAATCATCATGTTTCTCTTCTTTATGTTTTCACGATCCTATGTAGATATATTCACCAAAATTGTTTCCAATGAGAAGCATAACTTTTTTTATTGACAAATTAATGTTTCTTAATCAATCAACGTCGATTTAAGGAGGATGTTACCATAAATATCTTGTGTTCAGCTTTTATTTTGTATCTACCGTTATCATTTTTAGCTATCTATTCCTACTACGTTTAACTAATCAACTATTTGTATTACAGTAAAGAGAGGCAAATCTGTCATAAATTGTTTTGTAAATTCGTTTATATATAAAAAGAGTAAAAGTGAAAAGGACAGCAAAGTCCATTTACCTACATATTATTCTCACTCTTACAAGTATACAAATTGGAAATTCCATACCAGCGAGTTGTCAGCTTATGAAATCAGCCAACCGGTCAAGAGTGATGAAAAGCACATAAGACGAGAATGGTCATCGGACCGCAATATTAACATGTGAGTAGTTTTGGCTTTTATAGCATCCAACAAGCAATCAGATAGGGCTATTGGTATCCAAAGGACATAACTTGGAGTCTATTTGTATGCATTCGAACCTCTAAACAAAATCAGTTTGCATTGAAGTCGGCAGTGCAATTGGTCCATTGAACACTCCATTTGAGACATGCATGCAAGCGCCTCCATGCCTCAGTTATGGTGAAATTAGCGTATGTGGGCACTCCACTCCACTAGTCTGTACCAGCCGCTATTCTCACAAACAAAATTGACAAGAATACAAGACACACGCTAGGTGGACTCCCTTTTTCTTGGATTAACAAGAACATGACTTAAAACAATATGGCATTCGTGAGATCCGCGACATTTAGAAAGCCATCAGATACTATATATGAGTTTCATGCTTCAAATCAAAAGATTTCACCATGAACATTCCATATGCATTAAAGAAGTACAACTACGGACATTTCGCCTTGTTCTATCAAGAACAATTGTACGTGTTAGCATAGTATGCGCGCTTATGAATTTATCATTTGCTGAACAATGACAAACAGAAACTTAGAATTAATTTTGATGGCACATTTCTGACATAAGTTCAGGTTCCATGTTCTGTCGTAAGTTCAGGTTCCATGTGATCCTAGCTAGTAGATCTCTAAACTAACCCCGCAATCTGTTGGAAATACTGCAAAAGATTCACGAACAAAAGAAAAACAAGACACAAGAATTTAACGTGGTTCGGCCTTAATCTTGCCTACGTCCACGGACTTCGAATACTTCCACTAATATGAAACTATTAGTACAAAACCTCACACCCACACAAGATACAAATATCTCTCTCTAGGTGCTACTGCACTTTTCCTCTCATCATTCCTAAATGGTTACAAGACCACCTATATATAGACATGTCAAAGGAGTTCAAATGCAATTTGGATTCTTCTTACATTAATTAATTCATTCCTATCTTCAAGACTTCAAATTCAATTTGAATACTTCTTTGACTCATCCTTATCTTCAAGACTTCAAATTCAATTTGAATACTTCTTTGACTCATCCTTATCTTTAAGACTTCAAAATTGACCAGGAAACAATTCAGGCCAATACCTAACAACAAGTGCTTGTGAGCCTATGATTTTTATAACAAAATAGTACCAGAGCCAACTACGACATTGAAAGGAGTCTCTTTGTCTTTTCAGTTTCCACAACTCACCAAACTCAATTTATGAGAATATGGCACTTAGGATAAAGGTCATTCTTAGTTCATAAGCTGTAGTCAACAAACGCTTCATGAATCCTCAAGATGAGACAAGCTCGGCTCAAATCGAAATGAGAGTTTAAAAAAAGAAAGGGAAAAAGATCAAAGTGCACTTACCGTGATCCATCAAGGTTTAGATGTATAAATGCTCAAAATAATAGCAATAAAACCACAATGAAGAAGGCATGAGAAACTGAAACCTCAAAGTTGAGCTTGAGACGGTCTTAATGAAGAATGGCGAATCTATTTCAGAGTACTTCATAAAAGTCTTGGGAGTAGTAAATCAAATGAAGAGTTATGGTAAAGGCGAATATGATTAGCAACAAGAAATTTTTATTAAACTTGTGCACCAAGAAGGCCAAGTATTTGAAGATGGTATCAATAATCATTCATGGATATGTATGTAAATTTGAGTTTTAAAGGACTTAAAGTCTTTGGAGAGAAGAAGATGGTAAAAGGCATTTGAAGCACAAATCACTATGATTAATTAAGTGAGACATGCTTACTTAAAGAAGATGGTAATTAAAAGGCATTTCAACTGCTTTTATCTCCCGTTCTTGTGACTGATCTCAATCCTTTGTTATGGGCAGGTACCCGGGACTTTCTCCACCGTGATTGGGAAGTACGAACCGAGTATATTCATAGCGAAGGCAACCAGTGTGCAGATCAGTTGGAAGCTGCTGCTGTCCAGGGCAGCCCAGGCCTCCATATATTCCAAGAGCCTCCTCAGCCCCTTTAGGATCTCCTCCACAGGGACAGCCACGGAGTAGCGTACCGATGCGCGTTGCGTGTTTTAGTTTAACTGTTTTAACTTTCCCTTGTATTTAAAAAAAAAGAGCATACTGAGGAAAAGTTTTTTAAAACAATCAATTTAAAAAACTATCAACCTAATTCAACTTATTCATGTAGATATTAGTGGACCGATCAATCCAGTGTATTTTTGTAGAAACTCTTACTTTATTCTCTTTATTGATGAGTATGGTAAAAAGACACGGGTGAAGTTTTGTAATAAAAATTTCTAAAGCTTTTAAAGCATTTAAAAAGTATAAAGCTTTGGTTGAAAAAGAAAGTGACTTCGAGATTAAAATATTTCAAAATGATAGAGATAGTGAATTTATTTCTAATATGTTTAAGAGTTTTTATGAGTTGTATATGATTCATTCTCCACAAAATATAATAGTTGAGAGAAAGAATAAAAAAATGTTGAACATTGTGAGAAGGATGTTAAAAAGTAAAAAAAAAAATGCCTAAGCAGCTCTGAATTGAAGTGATTACATGTGTAGTTTATCTAAAAGAATATAGGCCCCGTTTGGTTGGCACGGAATGTTGACTGGGAAAGTAATCTTTTTCCTAAATTTTAAATTATTACGTTTGGTTCATTTTTTTGGGTTGTTAGGAAAGTAAAAACTTTCCTAATTTAGGGAAAATAGTAGCACTTTCCAAGGATTCTAAATAC
>JAOSBP010000003.1:28921325-28937410 GCA_027563825.1 Erythroxylum mucronatum
ACCAATTGTTGAAATTATTTGGTCGACCTCAAAGCTTCTAAAGTTTTACCTTCTTAGTAAAAATAATAGTTTTTGAGTAATTGTTGCAAAACACGACAGGCAGAATAAGTTTCGAGTTGGCTGCTTTTATATCAATAATGTAACATCATTATTTCAAAATATCAAACCAAAAATCAGACAAAGATACCCCAGAAAGATCATGCTTTTTTTTTTTTGCACTTCTCCTTTTAATCCTTACGTTGTTATTAGGTTTAGATTTTTACCTTGGTACCCACCATCTTCATCATAATTCACAAAAATAAAAATAGAAATTAAATTGGAAATATAAGAAATTTAGAATTTAAAAGTTTAATTAATATTAAAATATTATTGTTAAGTTGTCATTTTGCATTCATTTGGTATATAAATCTCTCTTATGTGTTAAAATTATTATTCAAAATTGATGGATTTGTTTCTTAATTGTTTTCAGATGATTTTCAATACTTGAGAGATGAAATTGAATAAAAAAGATGCAAGGAAAGTGAAGAAAATCTAAAATTCTAGACTGATAGAGAAATCGGTGGCTAAGCGTGGGCACGGGCACGGACAAAAACTATCTACAAAATCTATTTTCAAATTTAGATCTAATTCACCTTAGATTTTCATAATTTTGAAGATCAGATTGCTACCAGATTGTTACCTTACTGATAAGGATTTGCAACTTGAATACGTGGGAGGTGTTAGTTGCCGTCAATTAAGAAAAAATTGAGAAGATTTGATGAGAAAAAAAGGATTTTGATTACTGTTCACGACAGCATAACTTAGGAGTAATTTTGATGTTTTTTTGCCTTCTTCTTCTGGGTTTTTTGTCAGCCACCACAGTAGGAGTAGTTTTACGTTTCTGCGGTCTTCTTCTTTTGGTTTTTGTCAGATAGTTAGATTTTTTATTTTTTTAAGTATTTCTATAAGGATTTTCGGATTTTCTAAGAAAGATCAAGGATGGAAACTTTACAATTGGCTATTTCTTTATTGATTTTCATTTTTGTTACGAGTAGCTAAATCCCTTTTTTTAGTTGAGGGAAACCATGTTATCATCTATTATGTGTGAGATGTTCCAATAAAATTTATTTTGTTGTTGAATATTGAGTGCTTTCCTAATTGTTTTTATGATTGAATTGGTTAATTTCTAGAATGTGCAACTAGGAATTGATTCGTTAAATAACTAGATTAGTGAAATATGACGTTTAATTTTGCTAATCACAAATGACAATTAAAATTATCATCTTTACGTTAGAGTTGAAAATTTTAAGAAGAAATTCATCTCGATTAAATACATGTCGTACATATGTTGTCTTATTCATTGGTTTTTTAGTTCTTAAAGTTATTACTCAATTGAACTTAAGATTGTATCTAAGTTGTTGATTAATAAGAATGCGTAGAATACATGTTTCTATTTATTTAAACTTAAGAGAAAACATCACCCAATGAATGCTTGTTGATGAACTAAATTTTATATCAAATATCCATATTAGTATGATAACATCAGTGACTCGAAACTAAGGTTTGTCTATTAAATTTTCAAATTTTGTTATTTCTATACTCTTAAATTTACGTGAATTGAAACTCCCCTTCGTTACTTTATTTTAGTTTTTTGAACTCGTGAACTCTTTACCGTTTAAAAATTCTAACGGAAACGATCCCTACTTTTCACTACTACATTAATTTGTATCGCAAAAAGTTGGTTTCTTTTTAAATTTAGCTGCAGGTGACATCAATACCAATCATAATAAAATCGGTATGTAATAAAAATTAAACCAAATTAAAATTTTTTAGCTATAATTTGAAGAAAGGATTATTTTTACTCATTAAAAAGTTAAAATTAATAAAAAAAGAAGGTTGTTAAATAAAAATTAACAAATGTATTTTAATTTTTAAATATCGGTTGAATATTAATAATAAAGGTTATTAAGATAAATCAAACTAAAAAATTAGCCGATTCAAAATTTTTATACATGAATTAATAAGTCCGAGTCAAATTTTTAACCATTAACTTACTCTAACACACTACCGCTGTTTGGTATTTTAAAATTGAAATCAATTTCCAAATAAAAAGTTAAGTAGTCAGCCAGCAAGCCCCTTGTTACAAAATTTAAAATATTTTACTAATTTTAAGATGGCGTGCAAATAAAATTTAAGGGAATCATAAAATTAATATTCTCTTAAATTAAGTATTAAATTTTTTTAAAATAAAATTACAAATAAAAACAACACAAAGATCACAAATTTCATAGGATTAGATTACACTTGACGCAGAGTAAAAAAAAAAAACTTATAAGCAAAGACATACCACAAAAGTCATCACCTTTAGATCCCTCCACACTCTGTGCTGTGCTCACAGATGTTCTCCGGTCACGCACCGGCTCCGCCCAATACCGCCACGGCCACCGACACTGCCACGACTGGTCATGTCTGTGGGGGGTACATGTTTCTTCTCGAAACAATATAACAGTCAGTACTACTAGTACTACTCCACTGAGAGAGTGAAGGCACAGGCCATAGAGTCATACACTTCCTGTTTACTCTAGTATGATTTTTGTAATGGTACTTGTAGCGGTATTGGAGAGCATAGAGTTGATTTGAAGATTGTTCCTTTTTAGTTTTTCCTTTTCTGGGTTTTGATTTTTCTCTGTTTTCTCTGCGGGGTTGAGATAAAGATAGGATTTTATATTTGTAGAAGTGAAAAGAAAATGATGGGGTCAGGGATAAACTTGGTGATGACGGTGATAGGATTCGCCGTGAGCACTATGTTTATAGTGTTCGTCTGCACTCGTCTTATCTGCGCGAGGATTCAGTTGAACGCTTCACGACGCGCCTTTCCTATTACCTCCAGATCTGATCTTAGTCTCGTATGCCATTTTTTTTTCCTACAAATTCTCTACCTTTTATGTACTTATATGATTTGTATGTGCAGTAATCTTAGTTGGATCTTCCCGAAATTACAACTTTGAGTTTACTGAAGTCTTTTGGGATTTTGTGTTCTCGTGTGTGTATGTAATTGTGTTATCTTTTAATGGAGTGCTTACCAAGAGGTAAGAGATTAACTGATGTTTTGGACGTTTTCTTATGGTACAGTTGGAACGAGGCCTTCATGGGCTAGAGCCAATAGTAATATCCAACTTCCCTACAAATAAGTACAGTGATGATCTGTTCGCGGCTTCAGAAGATGCTCAGTATGTTTCTCACTCATTTCCTACTCTATTTGTCTATACTATTTGTATTTGGCTGATTTTTTTTTAATCAGGACATGCTTTACTCCAAACAAATATAGCTAGTGTCCCAGTTTAATTGTTTACGTTAAGAGAATGTTAGCCATGTGTTTCATCTGATGATGAATGATAGATGTCCATTGAAGTTGTTCATGGATTTGTTGGATTCAAAAGTTTGGTAACCTGCCTTCTGACCTTGAAAATATTCAGGGCCAGGAGGGTAAATCATAATTCTGCTGGGAAGATTTTATAATTATATATTGTAACTTTTCAATTATATCCATTTGCTCAAAAGTACAATTTCGAAGTTGACATTGCCTGTCAGTTGATTGCAAATGATAATATTCTGTTTTGAGTTGTGTGATTGCAGTGGGCATTTATATGAATTTAGTGAGCTTTTCTTGAGAGAAAGAACATTTGCTTTCTTGGCTGTATTAACTGCTTAACAATCTTTGGTTTATGATTTGAAGACATGTAGACATCCTTTTGTGATTTGTGATAGTGCATAGCTTGCAGTGCTTATTCTTTCTAAACTTCCATAACGATTGTTTTGTCAATTTTGATTTCCTGTAACAAGATGGAAATTTGAACTGCTGAAAATTTTGGGGAAGGAAAATCTTCATACGGCAACTTTGTAGTAGTTGCAGATAGTTTGTTACTTACCTTCCATGTCACGTTATAGTTTATGGTAGAAATTTGTCTAAACTCTGTATAAAAGACACATTAATGTTAAGTGTAGATGCCATAACTACCATGCAGTTGCTGATAAGTAGGTTTTTGGAGTTGTTATCTTCACGAATCACTGCCTTCATTCCATGGCTAATAGAAAACAGGGTTTGTCGTCGTTTGGAGAAATTGTTGTTTGGCCAACTTTTCCTCATTGTTGAGATTATAAGACAGGCTTGATGAACTATTATTATTTACTTGACATGAACTAAGTTAACCATATTTTGCATGTTTCAAGTATGACATTCTGTTTCCTCTGTTCCTTTGTCCATTATTGATGTAACTAACTTTAGATTCCACAAATGTTTTCATAGTAAATCCTTTCACTTGGACATTAGGTATATCAGAAGTGCTTTTAGTTGAAATTAATCCATTTGGTTGTTGTTTATGCTCATGGCTTTATGCTGCTGGCAGAGTGTGAACCAAATTTTCTTTTTTTTTAACGTTTTCCTCACTACTTCATGGCTTTATGCTGTCTTTAACTGATAGAATGTTAACCAGTTTTTTTCTTTTCTTTTACTTTCTTTTCCTCGCTTCTTCCTCCAAATTTCTCGAATTTCTATTTTTACAAGTAAGCATCTGGATTCGAAGGGTATATTTCACATCTTGACATGGAAAAGATCATTCAGGCAATATGCTACTGACTACCAGAATGCACTGTGTCACTTGTAATGACTGTAAACCTGACAAAGAAACCTTTTTTATTTGTTTTCACTTTTCTGAGTGGAAATGTAGATTCAAGACTTTACTTTGTTAGTTAAAACACTTGGTCTCTCATTTCCTGTTAATAGAGTTGTGTTGTAACGTGGCAGATGCACGGTTTGTCTAGCAGAATACCACAATGAAGATATCTTACGTATCCTTCCCTACTGCGGGCACTTCTTCCATGTAAGCTGCATAGACATATGGTTGCTACAACAATCAACTTGTCCTGTTTGCCGAATATCATTACGAGAATGTCCTGAGAAAAAGCACGTGATGCAACCCTTATTCAGTTCAGCTGTCCGCTCGCAATATGGCGCAGACTCTTTCAACACTCATTCTTACAACTGCTTGTTGAATGGCCGTGGGCGTTCATTGAGAACCCATGAAAGCCAAGGGACGGAATCTGATCAAGAAAGCCGTTGCGCGCCTGAGAATAATCAAGCAGATGTTGGTGAGAACTTGTCCTCATTAACTGAGCCGAATGGGATTGGGAAAGCCCCTGAAAATAAGCATGTTGAGAGCCCATCAAATCCTTGAGAATCACACTTCAGATGTATGAGGTATATATATAAAGTAAAGAAAGCTGCAAATGCTAGTCCAAATCTGCAGACCTCTGTTGTAGGCATTTCACTGTAAATATTGGGCACACTTACTTTTTCTCATTGAGTTTGCGGGCAGTTTTGTTAATTTTGAGCAGTTTGTAAAAGTAGAATCAGTTCTTCACTTGTAACCCACATGCACACTAGGGCCCTTGTCTGATGCAATCTCCTTTGTGGGGTATGGATCCGTGGTTTGGTTTCAACAGTTTAGGATATCAAAATTTGCTTGGATTCCTCATGGATCAATTGAGACACTCTTTTTATTGCATAAAATTAATGGTTTAAATTTTTTTATCTGTTTAATCGTAAAAGTTTTGAATTTTTTAATTTTTCGATTCAATCTATTTTAATAATTTTTGTTGTAAAAAGTCGATCAGTTCATTAGTTAATTAGTTAATTTTTATAAATTAATAATTTTTATAAATAAAAACAAATTAATTAAATTTTATTTAATAATCTTTAATTAAATTTTAAATTTCATTATAAATAAGGATAATCATTTTAATCATATTTTAATCATATTTTAAATTTTATTTAACCTTTAACCACTTTTATGATAAACTTTTTAATTCTTAAAATTTTATTTTTATCAATTTTATTTTTAATTTAATTTTTAAAATATTGTATAAAATAGTCAAAGAATAGAAATTGTGGATACATTATTGATTAATGGATCAATTAAGCATTATATTGTCACTTCTCTTTAGCCCAGTTGAAGGAAATTAAAGCATTGGAAGAAAGGGTGACATAACCTTCTTTTTTAATGATATTATTTTAATTAATTTATTTATAATTTATAATTAAGTTGGTCAACTGTGTTGAAGATTTAATTAACTTAAATTTAACCTGTTGATTTTAATTTTAACTCTCTTGAATTTTAATCTAATAAAATTTTATTCTATTTGAATTTAATCTATTAATTTTAGTTCTAATTAACATTTTTTATTATTAAAAATAACAATTAGTTTAATCGAGTCGAGGTCACTCAAATTATCTAAAACGATATTTTTTTAAAACGACCTTTTTTATTGACTCATTTTTTAAATTTAAAACCAAAAAATTTAATTAAAAAAATCCTTTAGAATGATTTTATTTTAAATCAAGATATGCTTAATTTTTAAATTTGAACTCAAGACTTAAAAGTTGGGTAAATTGAATTTAACCCATTAATTTCGAGTTGAAGTAAGCTTGAAGTTATGTTTGGTTGGACGTAAAATTTGTAATTAAATGAAATGGAATGTTTTATAATAGAATGGAATGTAAATGAATGTAATATTAAAAATTTGTTGTTAGGGAGGGATGAAATGATTTATAATGTAATATTGTGAATTGCTGTTTAAACAAAGGGTTTATAATATAATATAGTATAAAATTGTTTATAATTTTATATTTCATCATAAACTTTTCAAATCGGAAGTTTTTTATTTTTACTATTTATGATGAAATAAGATATAATATGAAATCCTCCTCTTCTATCTTTTCTCATTCTTTTTTATTATAAATCTTTCTTTCAAATGATGGACGTTCTATTCCATTCCATTAATAAACACTCGTCTAAACATAATAAAGCTTTCAAAACGTTTTAGGAAAGTTGTCGTCCTTATTTATTATCTTTGACCTTTTCACTGCTTAGAGGCTTACAAGGACTCCTCTAGTTGAGAGATGTAAAAGCCCGACCCCAGCCATGGTGGCCTGTGGCTTGGTGGGCTGGAATGAGTCAACTCGTGACTCGATAATGTCATTTTTACTAAAATGATGCCGTTTTTGACCAATCTTGACTTATAGCTCGATCAACTCACGCCAAAATTAAATTGGATCAAATCTAACCGGGGTCTTTTTTGACATCTCAACTCTATTTTGTCTTTCTTTTGTGGATTCACGTCATAATTTGGAAATAAATTGATTTTGTAAAATCGAAGAAGAAAGTATTATTAGGGATGAATATTAATTGGCCGTATACGGTTGGTAATTTATTGGTGGGAGTGACGGGTGAGGCATAGCCCAACACATCATGCAAAGCTGGTGGACTCCACCGCTTTATACTCCATCACATAAATATCAATAAACCTGAGGAAAAAGTAATTTGACATATGATTAGTGAACATTAATAGGTATAATTAATAAAATAGATTTTTTATTTAATAACAATTCAACAGCAATAACGACAATTCAGTAAAAATATACTTCCTCCTATCCAAAATAAAAGTCATTTTAGAAAGATTTTAATTATTCAAAATAAGTATTGTTCGTGACTTTTCATGCATATTTATGATTTTACTTTCAAAATTACCCTTTAAGTTCTTTAACATCTTAATTACGCAGATTATATTTTCAAGTCATTCTTAATAAGTGTGCATTCTTCTAAAACGACTTTTATTTTAGATAGGAGAGAGTATGTAATATGCAGAATATGGAAAGGTCTAATAATTTGCAACTTTGCGTCTAATTTATAAAGAAACTATTTCTGAATACCCCACATGATTTTTATTTAATAATGCTCTAAAAATCACTAAATAATGATTGCATAATGAGGTCTTAATTGCGAAAAAGGAAATTACGTGAATAGAGATGGTAGATATTAGTAATTAGTAATTAATAATATAAACAAGTAATAACAATTTTTAAAGTAAAATTTTAATTTAAAAGCCATTGTCCATTTATGGAATTTGTGCTTAGTTTCCCTCAAACTTTTCTGATACGATAAGGAAATCGGGCAGACAAGAAATTGACGTAGATTAAGATTCTGATTATCTTACACAATCCTAAATCTGAACAAGCAACAAGAACAACAGCAAAAGTGTGGTTATAGGAATCAATAGTAGTAATTTAGAGATCAAAGACCTTAAACTAAACCCTGGGCCTGATCATGGCTCTAAGATGATTCTTCATAACAACGGTGAACTCCAAGTTCCATGTGAAATCCATCTTGCTATCTTTCGGATCGGCACTCCATTCAAACTCCTGAACCATTCTTGCGAACATCAGTTGCAGATGTACGGTGGCCAGACCTAATCCAGGACATATACGCCTCCCTACTCCGAACGGCATCATCTTCACCCCGGTCACCCCCGTGATATCGGCGTCCTCTTTACCGGAAATGAACCGATCCGGATCGAACTTTTCTGGGTTGGTCCAAAGCTTGGGGTCCTCACCGATGGCGTGTGAAAAGAACTCAACATTCGCATTTGTTGGTATGTCATAGCCTGCAAGTTTAGTCGGCTCTAGAGTTGCATGCGTTAGGACAAAGTACGTTGGAGGGTGCTTACGTAACAGTTCTTTTATTACAGCTTGTAGATAAACCATGTGCTCTATGTCTTTCTCGTCCACTTTTCTGTCGCCCACAGTAGATTTTATTTCCTCGTACAGTTTGGATTGTACATCAGGGTTGGCGATGAGTTGCGCAATGCCCCACTCGACGGCGGTGGCTGTCGTGTCGGTGCCACCGTTGAGGAACTCGGAGCAGAGTGTGACCAGCT
The DNA here is from genome assembly GCA_027563825.1 of Erythroxylum mucronatum. Lineage (NCBI taxonomy): Eukaryota > Viridiplantae > Streptophyta > Magnoliopsida > Malpighiales > Erythroxylaceae > Erythroxylum > Erythroxylum mucronatum. The sequence goes on from JAOSBP010000003.1 coordinate 28,930,077, forward strand.
CTTCGTTGGTGAGGGATTGTTTTCTTCCTTCTATTTCTAGATCGAACAGTGTGTCGAGGTATGAAAAGGAAATGGCCTTCTTGTCTGATCCAGGGTTTTGCAGAACTTCACGTCGCTTTTCGATGAGAGGCACCATATAATTAACCTGTTCTCTTCTTACTTCTAATACCCTTTTCCGTTTTTTGGAGAAAAATGGATATAGAATCGGAAGATAATCATCGATCTTCGGTTCGAGACTGATCAGCACTGACTTCATTATTTGGTCCATCTTTTCAGTGGCTTCTTCACTCATTTCTGACCCGAAACACATAGTTAGAAGGATACAAAAGAACGCGAAACGAGCATTTTTAAGTACATGAACAACTCCATTGTTAGATTCAGCTTCGGTTTTGAGCCGATCAATGAGTTTGTCCATTGCAGCCTCTCTCACGTTCCGAAACACCTTAATCTTACTTGTGTTAAGCATATTTTGCACCATGTTTCGCCTTAACGACCGCCACATAGGGCCATACACGGCGGCGTTCACGGTGGACTTGTTGCAGCTAAAGATAGCCCTTGTAGGGGTTTCCGGTGGCCTGTTGGCAAACAGAGCACCTCTTTCAATGAGCGCTTCATGAGCTAACTTACCATCACTCACAATTACCAACGTCCTTGTACCCATCTTCACAGTGAAGATTGGACCGTATTTTGCACGTAAGTCTTCAATATATTCAAAGAAAGGCTTCCCAGATCGAACAAACTGGAAAAGATTGCCTACCAGAGGCCAACCACGAGGTCCTGGTGGAAGATTCAGGCGCTTGGACCTGGAAGACAAGAAAATCAACCCCGAAAAGAAGAAAGCCATGAAGGTAAGGAAGAGACGATAGTAAGAAACAAGAGATGAAATTGAAGAAAGAACAGCCATTGATTTGTCTGGTTTCTGATTGCTTGCCACTGAATCTTGTGAACCTGTGAAACGTTCACAGAAGATATAAGAAAGAAGAAGAGCATGAAATTGTAGCGACTCTTTAAATGTTATTTAATAATCATCTCCCAGAACTGCTACTACTGATACCGTTAGAATGTTAAACGGTGAAGTTAGATTCGAAGTAGAGCAGGTTGAACAGTAGCAATAACTCGGAGTCATAGTAAACAAACAACTTAGGTCCGAGAATGTGTCCATGAACAATAAAGGAAAGCAAAAGAGGAGACGAGCTTTTTTCAAAAATAGAAACTAACTCTAGTTAATGCCTGCAACTACTCCTCCATGAATTTAATATGCGAACCACTTGTTTTCACACTGTCAAAAAGAGACTTTCAGTAAAAGGACCTAGTTACACGATCCTTTTTTTTTCCCGGTAAAGGTCTGATTTTTACTATAAAAATTTTAGAAAAGTCTCTATAATTGGTATTATTTTTTATTTTAATACTACTAAAATAATAGTCGTAACAAGTTAAAGTTACTAAAATAATACTATTTGTTAAGATATATATTATGATATCTTATTACGTAATTTTGAGCATTATTTAAAATTACACTTAATTGGACTTACGTGGAATTCTTTCAGGATAAAGATAAGTTTAAAATTCTAATCAAGATGAGATTTAATATATAGCTTATTTTGAAAATAATGGTTATCTAAAGTAACAATATCCGTAAAAATATTGTTTTGCAACGGATGTGTTTTACCTTGTATGTGGGTCGAAGTAGAGTCATTTTTATATGGAGGAAAGATGGGCCCATGATGAGTGGGAGCTGGGATTTTTGTGCTATTTTGGATGATATTTTGCAACTGATTTTGCGGAAATATTATTCTTATGTGTTGCTGAATTTGCTATCAAAGATTGTTGATAGCAAATTCAGCAACACATAAGAATGAAAAATTGTTGATTGCGGGTGACTTTGTGTTGTGTTCTCTGCTGCTTTTTTGAACAACTATTGAGAACTTCTTTGATGTCTAGTGTGTGGTCTTAGCAGCTGTATTTCTCTCGGTGGGTGATTGTGTGATTTTTTGCAATTGGGTATATTCTCCAATTTTTGAACGGCTATTGAGGCTATTGTTTTGTGTGTTATGGAGTGCGAAAATTTCATATTTGTAGTTGCATTTTCTGTTTATCGTGGGTGATTTTTGGTACTGTCTTTGCAGTGTTGTTTACGTGAAAAATTTCAGCAATTGTCGTGGAAATTGTAGCTCCATTGGTTTAACGTTTTAGTGATGAAACATTTATTGTTTTTTTGAATTTTCGTTACTGCAATTTTGTTGATTTGGGGTTGTTGGTTGATTGATGATTAGGGGCTGTCCAAATATTGTTTTTGTGTGAAAAATGTCCGGTATAAGCATGGTGCTGTAGCTGTAGTTGTATTTTTTGTGACATTTTGGTAATGAAACATTTGTTCGATTGATTTTTTTTGATGCTGTTATGCATGGACTGAGCATGATTCTTCTTAATAATTCACAGCAGATGTTGTTTTACCACTTCCCACACTTTCGGTTGATGAGGCTACATATTTAGGGGAGTGATTTTATTTTAAGTGTATTTGTTTATGTTCTTTATTATTTTAATCACTTGAGTTGTTTTTTTATTATCTTTATCGTTAAAGGTGTTGAGAAAATACTCTGTTAAAATTAGCACGAGTCGATCATGTTATTAGGTGTGAATTACTTTTATGGATTGTGAGGACGATGGATAGTATCAAGGATTGAGTGAGTCGACTCTATAATGCCTTGAGTTTATTGTTGTTCTTTGGTAAAAATGATTAAGCTGGGTGAAGACCTTATGTGCTGAACTACGTTAATAAATTTCTAATATTGATTTGTTATTTTGTGTTTCATCTTTTTATTTTAGCTTGTGTTGTAAACAACTGCCACCAAACCAAGATTTTTGCCAAACTACATCTGTTCATGTTTAATGACATAAATAGTGTTTTGCTTACTTACCAACTACTTACGTTCCTTTCAAGAGAAACCATAATGAAGCAACTAAAGTTGAGGCATTCAATACCTCATCGCGAGACTCTCAGCTTGAAAGTAGGCCAAAAAGTGGGTATTTAAAGCCTTACCTAACATTTTACTAAAACAACTTGCATGCTATTATTATGTTAATATTCACATTTAAGTTTTTGATGGGACTGTTTTGGAAAAAGATGAAAAAGTGTAAAGGAATAATTATGTTTAGGGTTAATTAATTATAAACTAATCTATAAAGAGGATACCTAATAGCTTAAATTATGGTTCAAGTTCTTTTTTATAAATAATATATGTAATTATGTAAAATAAAAAATATCATTCACTTTATTAATATGATTATTATCATCACACCCAGTTCGAAGTCCCGCAATAAAGCGAGGTATGGGAAGGTCTGAAAGTACGCAGCCTTACCCTTATATAGTAGACAGGTTGTTTCCAATAGATCCACATGCAGATGTGATAGTAAAAGAGTTATGCAAGTTAAAGAGTAAATAATTAAAACTGACATACTAAATAATTTTGTAAATAAAATTACAATAAATACATAAATAAATAAAATATAAAATATAACCAAAGAATATACTTGATGGTGTCCAAATCTGCTAGTCCCGGATAAGTTGTAAAGTCCGGCTCTTCTTATCGCTAGTTAAACTGCGGGTCTTTGCCCAGAGATCCTGAGAGTATGACAATCTTACGGTTTTAGACGACCTCGCGGAATCTTTTTCCATACACCTATCCTGAAAAGTCAAGTTGTACGCCCGAAAGCCTTGTCCAAGACTTACAACTAGCAAAGGCAGAAAATGACATTGAGTTGGATTTCCTAAATACTAAATAATTGAAAAGTTAATACTAAATAATTGAAAAGTTACATCTTTATAATTGAAATTTCACATTTTTATGATATTTATCTAATAATGGGGAGGGTGAGTGTTAGAACAATCGGTAAAATTGCTCCTTTATGATTATAAGTTCAAATCAATGAAACAATTTTTTTGTAAAAATACAAAGGAAAGACTGCGTACATTATGACCCTCTTCAGACGGTGTGCACTAGGTACATTGACTTTAACTTATGATTTTAATGAAAATTTGACTTTTTATCTTTTGATATTATTAGAAAACTATTAATCATAATTTAAATAGTTATTGGCTCTTTTTATGAATTAGTTCACATTATTTGACATTTTATAACTTTGATATTATTATAAAAAGCATGAATCACAATTTAAATGGTTAGTGACTCCTTTTACAAATCAATCTAGAGTTTATAAGCCCTAAACTTAGTTTCTCCAAATATAGAAAAGTTTTATTGACATGTCTGACTTGGATGATAAAAGGTAGAGACCTGATAGAATGGGAAGCAGATCTGCTGTTTCCATTATGCTGTGTCGCTGTACTTGAATAAATCTCAACTTTTTTGATGTGTTGTCCTCATTCTGCTATACCTTGTGCTTGAATAAATCGCAACCATGTATTACAGCGGCGCTGAAGGCGATGGAATGTGTTGCCCCCATGATAAGTTGTGAAATTGTACCCCATTGAATTGAATTGAAGATGTGTATTGTCGCTGTCTGTCCTCGGGTCTCAACCACTCCGAATTAAAATTTTCAGATAAAGTTTTGCAGAGTTTGGAGGCAGTTGTTTCGTTAGTCGTTACACACAATGATTCGAACAATGATGCCGTGCAGCAGAGGGAGACAAGATTTTTTGTCTAATATTACTCTGTCTTATTATATCTTATAGAATCTCAGTCATTTATTTTGCGGGATTCACGCAGGACTTATGTAGGATTCACATAAATAAATGACTGAGATTTATTGAACACAATAAGACACCATAATATTAGACAGAGGATCTGAAATCGTGCATAGGGTACTATTTTGTGATGATTCCATCCTACGTACATGATGGAGTTCCGAAATCAACCGACTGAACCGATTCTGTATTTTAATAATTGAGGACGTCTATCTTAGAGTCGGTCATGAATATGGAATTGAAAACGATGGATGTCTAACTTTGCGTATCATAATGGTAGGAAAAAGGACACTTCTTTTTAATAGATAGGGTGTTTCCTACGGACACAGTTGAACATCGACCTTAATTTTGCAACTAAAAATTTACATGAGTTAATTTAACTAGAATTCGATTTATTTTTTAAATTTTAAATTTATATCTAACTCAATCTACTAAATAAGCTTCATTTTAAAAATAAAATGGACTCATTTAAAAATATTAATGATTATAAAATATAGATTATTTAGTAAAATAAGATGGATTCAAAATAAAATATATTTTCTTGAAATAATATATTCAAATTATTGATCACAATTTATTATAAAATTAAATTAGATAAATAACTGGACAAATTCATAATTTTAATGATATATAAGCAATACAACATTATATGAATATTAATTAATCTAAAATACAGAATATTATAATTATAAATTAAAGTAATTATAATTTATTTATAAATAGTGAGCTTTTTAGTTTCGTATATTAATTTTTTGAGACTTAATTTTTGAACTCAAATATGATGCATAAAATAATTATTAAAAAACTTAAACTCTTTAATTTTTACGGGTCTAATTATTATTGATGCGTGAAGCAATGTTATGAATACCGTACCGGGTTCGGTACCGGATTGAGTTCTAGAACGGAACTGTACCGGTACCGTTTCGGGAAATTTTTTAAATTTACAGAATAATCCCTAAAATTTTTAAAAATTACAAGATACTCCATATTGGTATATTATACAGTTGTACTGTATACTTTACTAGTTTACTATTTACATTAACCATGCTTTAAAAAATCTAAATAATAAATAATAATGACAATTAATATAAAATAACAATAATTTTTAAATATTTTACATATAAATAATAACCACAATTAATATAAATAAAGACAATTATCATCATACAATTATAAAATTAAGAATAATACAAAGTATTTAAAATATTACAATAATACAAAATATTTTTTAAATTTATAAAATTGTCCCTAAATTTTTTTAAAAATTACAAAATAGTTCATTGTCATATTGTAAAGTTGTAGATTATTTAATTTAGTTTTTTATTTATATCTTATTCATTTTAGTGTATATATATTTTTATTATTTCTATATATAATAATTATCTATATATAATAATGGTTTAAACTAAATCTATTAATTTCGAACTAAATTCAAAAATAAACGTCTTCCTTTGGTTTAAGTGACGATAACTCATGTTTTAATGTAAATGTTAGTCTATTAATTATTTAATTTTGAGTTATTAATTTATTAATTATTTATAAAATTTGTTTTAAGTGAAAATGGTAAGCTTACAAGGGCTTGAATCAACTGTATTCTGAAAGATTAAGAAAAGAATCATATTTCAGGTCCAGACTTGTGGAAACAAGGTCCATTTCTGTTAGAAATTGAAACAGGCCATGAACAACAAAAGCAGAGTCCAATTGTCTCGCAAGACAGTTGTACTATAAATTTTTATTAGTAATAAAAATAAAAATAATTTATTTTTAAGTTTTATTTAATTTATAATTATATTAGTAATAAAATATTTATTATTATTTTAAAAACTTTGAAAAAAAGGGGGGAATGAGAGGTAGGAGGAAGGGAGGAAAATTTGGAAATTTTTTTAAAATTTAAAAATCCCCTAATTTTTTTAAAATTTCTGTACCGACCGGTATTTGACCGATATTTTGAATACCGGTCGGTACAGCCGAAATTAGCCAATACCGACTGGTATTTAAATCTGGTATCAAAACTTAAAATTCGGTACCGAATTTGAGCCGGTACAGTACAGGCTGAAACGAAACAGAACTCATAATACTTATTTCAATCCATTTTTTATTTTTAAATTAATTTTGTTACTACATAAATGTATTAATTTATTAAATAATTTATACAAAACACGTAATTTATAAATTAACAAAATGGATAATTTGTGAAAAATAAAATAAGATTATAAAAATTTGTCTTGGGTCAAATATTTATTTTTTGAAATAGTTATATATCTAGGAGTTAGAAATATAAAAAATAAACTAATTATGAATTCTATAATAACAACACTGAGTATGAATCATAAGATTGTGTGATTATGGAATCTTCGAACTTCTTGATTCATAAGATTGAGAATGTTAGAACTTCTTATGGAATCTTAGAACTTCTTGATTCATAAGATTGAGAATGTTAGAACTTCTTGATTCATAAGATTGTGTGATTATGGAAAAATGAAGAAATATTTTAAAGTAAGTATAGATAAAGAGTTCCCAAATGTTAGGATTTTTTGGATAATTTATTTTAATTTTAAAATAAATAATTGATTGAGAGTATAAATAGTTTGGGATTTATAAGTATCACTTGAATTTAATATATTAATTATTT
>JAOSBP010000003.1:28946114-28962223 GCA_027563825.1 Erythroxylum mucronatum
AAGTGACCCTTTCGTGTTCTTACATATGTATGTGTTCTCGTCTCGACCACGACTGTCCTCCCACAGTTACTCGAGAGAGAAAAATGTTTTCTATGCCACGATCTTATCTTGGTTTTTGCATCAAAGTGATGCTGTGTTTTATAATATTTTCTTTAATTTTAAAATTTTCCAATAATTAATTACATAATTATTATTTATTAATAAACAAAAATAATAATATATAAGACTGCGGATACGTACATATTATGAGACCTAATAATTTGCCGTTATTTTTCTAGATCGGACTAACTCATCTCTACTCTTGTGTTGAAAATTTTCGTAACTCTACATCGAAAAGAAATATAAGAATAAAGTGAGTTATATATAAAGATATCACTCATAAATTATTGCTTTTGAATTTTGAATTTGGATATAATGTCAAATTTATATATGGCTCACTTAGATCCGTTCTAATTTCTCCTCAAGTCCCCTTAAAATCCTTTGTTGATAACAAAAAAAGCCCCCTTCAAAACTTTTCATAACTATCATAGCTAAGATGGTAAAATCTGATGAATAGAAATTCATATATTTGGGTTAAGTAAATAGGTAATTTATGGTACGATTCGAATGTTTCGCATAAGTTATATATTGAGAGAGAGCTAGTCCGATATGGACGGATCTACTTACGAGAGAAAGATGTTGAAAATTCAGTAATCTTACTTTAGAAGTAGACATAAGGGTAAAGTATCCTATTTCTCACAAAAGTTTTAAACTGGTGTGGTACATTCAGACTTTTGGGTATGGTTATTCAATATAATGTTGCATCTCTAAAGAAGGGGAGTGTTGGGAATAAATAATAAGGTGAGTTCTGAACTATACTGATTAGAGATTAGAAGAGTTAAAGTTGGGTGGGAAACTAATACGACTGTAATTACATAAGAAGTGGGGGTTCTGCAGGACCTTGAATAGGTCAGGGAAGTTTGTTTGTAACCCAAACGGGAATGTCGGGGTCCTCTCTTCTTGCAAATCACAGCTGTATATCACACGCCAAATCATGTCAACCTATGGAGTCGTACGGTTTTGATGAATTAGGTGGAGCCCAGTTGGGAATGGACGAGTGATGATTGAGGTGGCGGTGGGGTTAGGGGAATATGTGATATACACGATGATGATTCAGATTTATATGGTAGGGTTACTAAGGTGGAGCCTCTTTTTTCCTACCATATGTTGATTATGATGCTTTTATCCAGAGATACACATTTAGGCTCGGATCAAGCCAGCCTGACTTGTAATGAATGGGTTAGCCCATGGTCAACATGTCAAGCCCAAACTGACCAGGCTTTAGGCTCAACTTTTCTAAAAAAATTAGACCACGGGTCAATTTGAGTTTGAATTGGCTCCTTCAATCTGGCCCAAGGCACAATATCTATAACAAAACGACGTTGTTTTGCAAAAATGACATCATTTTTAATTTTTTATTTTAAAAAATAAAAATAATAAGTCGGGTTAGACTTAGATTGAGCTTGGGGCTCAACCGAATCTATCTCTAGGCCTGAGCCCTGCCTAATCCGTTGTCATCCCTAATTTCAGCTCATCTCACGGTTCTTATTAATTCATAAAAGATTCCAATCCGGAATAATCTCACATCGACAAAAAGAGATATAAGAATAAAGTGAGTTGTACGCAAAGATAAAACTCATAACTTATTACCTTAAGATTTTTTGCAGAGATATGATATTCTAATTATATATGGACTTACTTAGACATGAAACACATTCGTTTTAGTGTATCAATTAACATATATTCCAAAATTCAACTTAAGGGATGATATTTGATTTAGTGACTACATTAATTATAAACGTATTGATGAACTATTCCATAAAAGGCTATTTTGAAATTGTAAAAAATGATAAGCTAAGGGTTACATTCTAGTGTAAGATGACGAGTTTCGTTGTATAACCATGTAAATTCTCATAAATGTTTAGAAAAAGGCATTAATAATACTTTTTACTTTATTATATGAAATTAAAAAATTATCTACCTAAGTCCTATAATTTCTAAAAATTATCATTTGTTTATTTTCATTTAAGGAAGATTGTTGAAGACTCTAAAAAGATTATGTTTTGAGGACAAAAGTTTATATGATTGATTTATATAAGGAAAGATGTTGTTTCTCACCTATAAAAAATGACCTTGTCCCATTTTTTGTGTCAATTTTATTAAGAGATTATGAATTGGTTGTGGATGGTAATGAAGTTTGAAATTTACAAGCGAGGCAATTTCACATTAGAAAGAAACATAAGTATAAAATGAGCTATATATAAAGATAGACTCATAAGTCATTGTCTTAAAGTTTTAAATTGAGATATTATATTCTAGTTACGTATGGATTCACTTTAACTGGTCCAATTTCTCCTTAAACTCTCTCAAAATTGTTAATTCATGAAGTAACTTAAATGGCTCAGAATTAGCTATAAGTTAGAAGAAGAGTTAGTTAGATATGGATGGATCCACTTGTGAAAGGGGAGACGTTAAGAATTTATAAGCGGAATAATCTTACATTGAAAAGAAATATAAGAATAAAGCGAGTTGTACACAAAGATAAAACTCATAACCTATTACCTTAAGATTTTTTGTGGAGATATGATATCCTAGTTATACATGAACTTACTTAGACCTAAAATACACTCGTTTTAGTGTATCAATTAACATATATTCCGAAATTCAACTTAAGGGATGATATTTGATTTAGTAACTACATTAATTATAAATGTATTGATGAATTGTTCCATAAATGACTATTTTGAACTTGTAAAAAATGATAAGCTAAGGGCTACATTATAGTGTAAGATGATATGTTTGTTTAAAGCGATTGAATATTGGTTTTGTCATTGCTTGTAGCCTATTATAAGTCATAGCAATAAGTGTTATTTAAAGATATAACACATATAATAATATGTTGACATTAACAGGTATGTGTCCAAATAGCAACACTTACCTATTTATATGGGCAATAGTGAGAGTAGAAAAAAGGGAAACATGAAAGTACATTTTTTGATAGCCTAGTAGATGATATTGGCAAGAGAAAGTATTGATTTTTCAGGAGTGACAAGCATAAGATCATTGGAATATGTATTTATATTTTAATAATAAAATTTAACAAATTGGCAAACTTATTTTATCTCGTAAACTTTAAGCAGGGTTTGTAATAACTTTCGGGGATGAGTTCGTCCAATATGATCATATCAACATTATTTTAGGAATTTATGAACAAACTTACAATAGTGATACAATGTATTTTATTATCATCAATGATCAATCGTGCATATTGCTGCGAATTGTACAAGATAAGAGTTTGAAAGAAATAGAGCCAATATGGCGAGTGTGCACAAGGAAGCACTTATTGACAAGATAACATTCCTAAACAAAGTTGACGTGGCGTGCCTTTGATAAAAAATATAAAATAGAACATTATCAAACAATACATTGAAAACATTTCAATGCATATTTGAGAAGTGAGCTAAGTAGATAGTTGTTTATAATGGAGAAATGTGCCTAAACATTATAAAGAAACTAAAAAAGAAACAAAAATAAGAGGCAACCATTTACTTAACTCATATCTCAAATGATGGGAAGTTTGAGATCGAACATTACATGAATGGTCATTAAGTTGCTAATCTCAAAACATAAGTATGCTCTTGTGGTAAATAAGAAGTAATTAATAGCTCATGTAATCATTAAATTTTAGCAATTATTTCAGAGAGAAGAGATCGAAAAGAATATGTTCAATACTACTTCTCTAAGGAGGCACACCAAAGGCGTTATTGAAAATTTATATATTCATATTTTAGTTAAAAATTTTGGATAGTACACAGGGAACAACATGAATAATTTATAAATCATTTAACACATAAGAACAAAACAATGAAATCAAAAAAGGAGGAGAATCAGAGAACATGTTGAAAGGAAGAAAGGCAACATGTGAAATAAAATATGAAGATAATACACTTGTAGTAAATACAAAAAAGTTGGCTACAATTCAAGAACAACACAATGAGCTTCCTTATATAACCATGTAAATTCTCATAAATGTTTACAAAAAGTTTTAACATATGTTTCATTGTAATGTAGGGGCATCTGCGAACTCAAGAAAGTATTATGTTTAAAGTTATATAGTAAATAAAGGAAAGCAACGTATTAATGCAACCATAGGTCAAATAAATAACACTAGTTCTCAAAGATAAGTATTAGGACATCTACAAGACACAAGGCACATCAATAAGGAGAGTCAACTTTGAGAACTATATGTAGATCCCACATCGGTTGGAGAAAGGAACGAAGTACGTCTTATAAGGGTATGGATATCTCTCCCCTAAAATGTGTTTTCCCAGGTGGGGGAAGAGCAAAACTGCGAGGGTCTTGGCTTAAGAGGCAACCCAAAGTGGGCAATATCTGTGGACGGGTAGACTGGGCTGTTACAAATGGTATCAGAGCCGGTTTTTAACTCGTTGTGTCAGCGTAGGACGTTGGGCCCTAAGAGGGGGTGGATTGTGAGATCCCACATTGGTTAGAGAGGAGAATGAAGTACGCCTTATAAGGGTATAGATACCTCTCCCCCTAATACGTATATTTCTTGGTGTGGGAAGAGCAAAACCATGATAGACTTGACCCAAGGGGCAACCCAAAGTTGACAATTTATGTAGGAAAGTAATCTAGGCTGTTACAGATGGTATTAGAGCCGATTTTCGACCCGTTGTGCCAGCGTAGGACACTGGGTCCTAAGAGGGTTTAACTTGTGAGTTACCACATCGATTGGAGAGGGGAACGAAGTACGCCTTATAAGGGTATGGATACGTCCACCCCTAAGACGCATCTTCCTAGGTAGGGAAAAAGCAAAACCATGAGGGTCTTGGCCCAAGAGACTAATAGGAATGAATCACAACCGACTAACAAATAGGAACTAGTCAGCATATATCTTCTCTGTATATCTTCTCGAATACTCTCTTATTCATGTATATCATCGTAGATACTTTGTTATTTAGTTAGTTACAACAACACTGTAACTCTCCTGTATATATTTCATAGTTCATCTCATAATATACACAAGTCATTTTACTGAGATATTCCAGTACCTTGTCAGAGATAACCCAAAGGAAATAATATCTATAAGCAGATGATCTAGGCTGTTACAAATGGTGGGCATTGTTGCAAGTGGTGGGCACATGACACTGTAAACAAAACTAAGTTAAGATCAGTTGAAACTAGTGGAAGACCCTTTAGTTGGTTGTATAAATTTTGTCCTCTGTTAGAACCATATGTGTACAACAATTGTAAATATGTTTTTTTTTGTATGTTTGATATGTATGACCCAGTTTTTATCTTTATGTTCATGTTAATATCTGGCGTGGTCTAATGTGCAACTTCTCATTTGTGTGTATGAGATGTATAAGGTGTAATCGAATATATTTTTATTTGGACAATGAATATGTGGTTCATTGTTTGTGTTTTAGGTTATGTAACACAATACATTTTATCTTCAAAAAATTTAAACTATTTAAAGGCATTAGAATTTTTGTTGATGATGGATTAATAAACAAGTTAACCATATCAAGTGTATCAAGTGTATTATGTGTTTTAACTAGTGATTAAAAAATTTGAGCAGTTCAACCATAAAAATCTTGAATCGTCTAACTTTTCAGTTCGATTTTTAAATTTTCAGTTTGATTTACTTTAATAACTCTTATTATTAAAAACCGATCAATTTATTAATTAATTGATCAATTTTGTAAATTAATAAGTACTTATAAACGAAAACAAATCAATTCATTTAACAATATATTTTTTCAATTAAACTTCAAATTCTTTGATAGGTAAAGATAATCTTTCCATCATATTTTAAATTATTTACTTTCATTCAATCCTTAGTCAGTTTTAAGGTAGTTTAACACCGATTAAACCTTTTTAATGATTGAGCATCAAGGAAAAAAATAAAGTCATCCATTTTAATTGAAGAATCAAGCATCGAATCCGATGTTTTCAAATGGATTTTTTCAATGTGCATTTCCAGAATAGTGTCTCACGTCGACTTTGAGATCCAATATGAGTACTATAACCACGCTTTTGTATGAAAAGACACACTTTGCAGAACTGTTTCACCTAATCAATCGATCGTGTTGAGGATTCGGGGGATCATCCATGTCACGCCAGATCATGAATTAGTAACTGCATCCAATCTACAAAAAAATCCTAATTCTTTCGATCTTTCTCTCTTTTTTTAATGGAATATTCACGAAATCCTCATAAATAGGATCAAACCCTATTTCATGATAGTTTAGTACCGATTGAACCTTGTGAATGATTTTCAATGTCATGAAAAAAAAACGACATAAAATGTAACATGTTCAATTCATATTACACCATATTTAGGAAAGAACCTCCTTCAAGCCTTCTTTTTTGTTCAAGATTTCTTTAATGGAAGCTCCAACACACATAGAAAAAAATCGTTAAAATGCTTTTACAAAATTATTTGTTATATTTGTGGAAGAATTCAAGACAGTGCTTATTCTTATAGTTAACATCAAAGAATCAACCATGTTAGTGAATATATAAAACTAATTAAGTTGGCCTCACACAACAGCTTAAACTCTTGTGGTGAAACGGTCACTTAACATGGTATCAGAGCCTTTATGACCAAGTGGTCGTGAGTTCAAACCCTACCACCCACCTATTATTCAGCACAAGGTAGAGTGGGCTTATGCAAGTTTTAAGCCCAAATGGATTTCACTTGAGGGGGTGCGTTAGTGAATATATAAAACCAATTAAGTTGGTCTCATACAATAGCTTAAGCTATTGTGGTAAAATGGTCACTTAACAAACTAAACCCATATTAAAACTCATCAGATATACTTAAGTTATTCTCAATCACAACTTGCATAAAACCCAAGAAAGCAAAATGATAAGTTAAAATGCAAATTTACAGAGACTAAAAGCCTTATGACAAAACTTTTTTTTTAAGCGGAGAAATCTATAATCGCTATCATTTGGATGCGCACTGAACAAACCTCTTGATTGACGCAATAACCTGCAAATCACGCCAACTAGGACTCCGTACTAGGCAAGTCTTGTATAACATGCTCGATAGGGAGAACGTAGTTAGGGTGATTCAAACACAGGACCTTTTGACCATATGCCCCCTACTCCACCAATTCGACCACCCCCTAGGGACCTTTACGACAAAATGATATTGTTTTTCTTATAACCCATAATTCCTACACAAACTTGTAATTATATAAATTTGTAATAAAACAAAGAAAAAGAACAAAAATTGGATAACCATAAAAAGAAAAAAGAAAAGGAAGGAAATAACTCAAAAGAAACCCTAAAATTTTAACAAATGAATCCCTAAAATTTGGAACTTTTCTTCGTACATACTTATTAAATAAAGGATGTAGACGAAGGAAAGTTGTTAAAAATCAAATCCCATAACTGCATAAGCAGGTGAAAGATGGATTATACGTTGTTAATATTGTGTATCTTTTTACACCTGGCTTTCAAAATGAGATGATGTTGAGTGAAACATGACGTTGCTCCTTATATGATTGATTAAATGGCTAATTAAACGATATTTTTTTTTCTCTTTAGACGTAGAAAAACAAAGGGTTGATAGATGGAAACTTCTGGAAATTATGAAAATTAAATTAATAGGTGTTGAAATTTAAAAAAATGCATAAACTCATAATCTTAAAAAAATTAATCCTATATAAAAATATAACAGTAGTCCAAAATTTTGTCTTTACTTATGTAATTAATTATTCATAAATTCACTAGTTACAAATTTAAATGTGAATTTAAACAAAATATTGAATGTAACACTTAGATTATAGTCTAAATTATAGAATTTAGACTATAATTTGCATACCTGAAGTGGCCTTTTTTCCGAAATGAGAAAAAATGATGTGTTAGATGTACATGTTTTTGTTTCAATCCATCTGATAGTGTTCTAAATATTGCGAGGTGAAGTGATGCTCTTCATTTTCCAAACCATTGGGAGCGAAGTGCCTAGATGTTATATTGAGCTTCCAACCTTTAGTATTTGAGGTTTCAATTGTTAAGTTATCTGGAATCTCATTTGCAATAATTTGTGCTCCCACAACCTCATCGTTATCCACTGGGAAAGAGTCAACTCCCCAATAATTTATCATGCCATTCAGTTTGAAAAAAATTTCCTGTAAGAATCTATTTCTTGGTTGAATTATGAGGTTTCCATAAATATGTCACCTTAATTTCAGAATTTTCAATCTCTCCTGTTTTACTCAATTTGAGAATTGGTAAATGATTAGGTAATATAACATTCCTTTTGACTTCCATAGAGATTTTTGCATACCCAATTCGCTCCATTCTAGATGTTTGAGCATCCATACAAAAAGGTTTTCCTAAAGAGCTTACTAAAAAACACAATCCTTCAATTGTCCAAAATTCTAGTGGCAAATTATGAAACTGTATCACGTAGGAAAAAATTCCTCACGTTCCCAATCAAAAACTATCCCAGATTTCCACTTCTCAATAAATATGGGTTAACCCTATATGCAAGGTCTCATTTCCAAAATTTCATTCAAATTACTGTTAACTCCACTAGCTTTGATGATTGAAAATGCTGGCCTCTTACTCCAAAAGTATCCAACTAGAGTAGTAGACCAAGCTCTTGTTGCGGCTTGCAGCAATTCAATCAGTGGAGTTACAACACCATCCTTCATAGTGTCCGGGTATTGTTTCCGATGTACCTTATGCTATTGCATATGAATTTTCTGTCTTGAGCTTACCTCCTTCCAGATGCATACTTTTGACAGACGTGTCGATTGAGCACAGGGAATTCTTTCATGAATAGGGATGAAGGTGCCCCATCCCCTTCCATGAAATTCATCTCATTATCCTCTTGCCTCTTGCTGAGTCGCCTTACACCATTTTCTCCACATTGCAGCTCCTTCATCTCACGCCTTTCCCGTAATGGTTACCCCAAACGTAACCCAGTTCTGTTTATCCAAGAGAGAGATCTAGGCTACACGAACCAGATCTGAAGAGAAGATCTGGGTAGCGACCCACCAAGTAGCCAACCACCTAGGATAAATTTGCGTAGCACGAGCGAGATCTGGGCAAGAGGAAGCGACACGAGATCAGTTAGCGTGATCTTTCTCCTGGGTTAAACCCACCGGCGTAACCCGCCAGGAATTGATACTTAGGTCAAAAGTAGCTTCTCGCATGCAACCGTTGTTAGTGATATGATCATGCTGTTGGAATTTAATTTGAAGAGGAATCTGAATGAAGAAAACGTAATACAGAGGCTTAGAAAAAAATGGTCCAAAATTTCAATTTCTCAAATAAAAGACAAACCAGTATAATTATTTATATAATTCTAAGAAAGAAAAATAGGAAGTAATGACCCACTGACTAAACCCACTACTTAATTTGTTATTGACTAAGCAAAAAACGTGGACTAAAAAGTGCAGATCATAACAATATGATTGTGAATAAATCAACACTCCCTCTTGATTCAAAACAGTAGACTCCAAGTTTTTGTTGAAAATAGTCATGCGTCACTTGAGAAAGGGATTTGGTAAAGATATTTGCAACCTGTTCATTTGTACCACAAAACTTCAAAACAACATCACCTTTTGTTACGAGGCTTCGGATGAAATGATGACGAATGTCAATGTGCTTTGTTCTGTTGTGAAACGCTGGATTTTTTGTGATCACAATGGTTGTCTTGTTGTCACAATAGAGTTCGGTAGATGTTTGTTGTACTTGTTGAAGATCTGCAAGTAATCTTCTCAATCAAACTACCTGACAACCAGCTACAGTTACAGCAACATACTAGGCTTCAGAGGATGATAAGGCTACAACATCGAACTCCACAAAATAGCTCCAGATCCAAGAAAAAATACACTCCCTGAAGTACATTTTCGATCATCTAAACATCTTGCCAATCGCTATCAGTGAATCCAAATAATTTGAAAGCTGATACCCTTGAGTACCAAATGCCATAGTCATATGTTCCAGCAATATAACGTAGTACTCTCTTTGCCATTCCAAGATGTTGCTTGCTAGGATTATGCATGTACCTAGACAATACACTTACAGAATACATAATGTCAGGACGAGTGTGTGACAAGTAATTTAAGCCACCAATCAAACTTCTGTAATATTTTTCATCCACTTTGCCTGTTCCATCATCTCGTTCCAACTTCTCATTCGTATTCATTGGTGTGAAAGCAACTTTGCAGTTTTCCATTTTGAATTTCTTTAAGAGATCTGACGCACACTTTTGTTGTGAGGCAAAAATCCCATTTGCAACCTGCTTCACTTCAAGTCCAAGAAAATATTGCAAAGGACCCAAGTCTAACATTTCAAACTCCTTCATCATGCATGACTTAAATTCGGCAACTAAAGATTCACAAGACCCCATATAAATCATATCATCCACATAAAGACACAACACAAAAAATCACTCTTTTGCTTCTTCAAGTACAACGTAGGTTCATTTTCACTCCTTACCATTTTTTAAAAAATAGGAACCAATTTTATTATACCACGCACTAGGAGCTTGCTTAAGACCGTACAAAGCCTTTTTTAACCTACAGACTTTATCTTCTTTTCCATCAACAACAAAACCTTTAGGTTGAGAAACATAAACCTCATCCTTTAATTCTCCATTCAAAAATGCCGATTTAATATCAAATTGATAGACATTCCAATTCAATTGAGCAGCTAAGGACAATAACATTCTCACTGTTTCAAAACGACCTACAGGAGAAAAGGTTTCATCGAAGTTTATACCTTGTTGTTGTGCGTAGCCTTTTGCTACTAGCCTTGCCTTGTGCTTTTGTATACTCCCGTCAGCATTGTACTTTGTTCGAAACACCCATTTAAGACCAATGGAGGCTTTGTCAACTAGCAAATCTACAAGCTCCCAAGTCTAATTTTTTTCAATTTACTTCATCTTGTCAATCATAGCATGCTGCCATTCTTCTTTTTCTGCTGCTTCATCAAAATAAATAGGATCTAGTGGATATAAAGAAAAAGAGCATGCATAAATGTCATCCAATGACTTGAATTTTCTTGGTGGAGTCTCACTAGACGAACTTGATGGTGTCAAGTCGATGAGGAGGAATGTTAACTGCTGGAAGTATGAGTAGTTGCTGAAAAATCTGACGGAAGATATGCTGAATTTGGAACAGCAGTAGATACATCAATAGAATCCTCAACACTAAGTGGTAATTAAGGCCTTGAAATGTTGTTATCGGAATTGAATTTCCAACTTGCATTTTCATTTAACATAACATTCCGACTAATCAAGACTTTACCGCTCATAGGATTATGTTTATAGGCTTTAGATTGTGTACTATACCCAATAAAGATGCATTTCTCAAATTTATCATTAAGCTGTTGGCATGTATGAGAATTCAACAAAGCATAAGCTACACATCCAAAAACATGTAAGTGACTTATCTTGGGTTTGTTACCTTTCCATGCTTCATATGGTGTTTGATTGTAGATTGCTTTTGTAGGTGAAATATTAAAGAGATAGACAACTGTAGCAACTGATTCAGCCTAAAAATTTTGCGGAATGCCTTTAGCTTTTGTCATGCTTCTACCCATTTCACAACTGTACGATTTTTCCTTTCCGCTACACCATTTTGTTTTGGTATGTAAGGTGCAGTAAGCTCTCTATAGATGCCATTTTCTTCAATAAAACACCTGAATTCTGTAGATGTAAACTCAACTCCTCTATCTGTTTGAAGAGTTTTAATCTCACAGCCACTTTGCTTCTCCACAAAACACTTAAATTTCTTAAAATTCTCAAATGTTTCATATTTATATTTCAAGAAATATACTCAACTTATACGACTATAGTCATCAGTGAATAACAAAAAATATCGACACCCACCTAAAGACTCCACACTCATAGGACCACACAAATCAGCACGAACCAATTTAAGATGAGTAGCAGCACGCCATGAGTGACCAATAGGAAATGAATGTCTACTTTGCTTACCATAAACACACCCTTCACAAAAATCAATAGCATCAAATTTCGGTAACCCATCAACCATACTCCTAGATTCTAATAATTTTAGACCATTCAAATTCAAATGACCATCTTGTAAATGCCACAAATTAGCATTAACACTTCCTTTAGTAACCAAAGCACAATTTCCAACATTCGAAACATTAAGAGGAAATATTCTATTTTGAGTCATTTGAACACCAACAATTTTTTGACCAGACTTTTTATCATGAATAACACAAGATTCATCATCAAACAAAACTGAGTACCCACTAGTCATCAACTGTCCAACGCTAAGCAGATTATGAGCCAAACAAGGAACGTACTGAACATCAAAGAGAAGGTTGGCATTACCTTGTAAGGTATTGATTGATACAATACCTATGCCTTCAACTTGTATTTGTTTGTCATCACCTAGTCAAACTTTCGTCTTTCTCGACTTATCAAACTCTTTAAACATAGACTTTGTGCCACACATATGGTTAGAACACCCACCATCAACAAACCAAATATCATTAGACATATTAATAAGAGAATGGGCCATGAATAACCTGCCTTCTTCAATAGATTTTTCTGCAAAATTTGCTTGGTTATGCAGATCTTTAACAAAATTTGCTTGGTTGAATTCCAGATCTTTCTGTTTACTCCAACAATTAGCTTCTATGTGACCATATTTGCTGCAATAATGACATTGGATAGAGCTTTTAAACTGTCGATCACTTGACTAGCCTCTACCTCTTCCTCTGCCACGTCCACGGCTACCACGAAAAACACCTCTACCATTACTGTTGTCAATAGATTTTTCATATTCACCCTTCACTTGAAATGCTTTTTCTGCTATGCATTCTTCCGAGACATTTAATTTGTCTTCATAAGCTAGTAAAGAACTCGTTAACCTATCAATTGAGAACAAAGATAAGTCGTGAGCTTCTTCAATTGCAGGTACTGCATAATTAAATTTCGAATTGAGACTCCTTAAGACTTTTGAAACAACAGCTTCATCATCAATGCTATCACCATATGATTTCATTTTATTAACAAGAGTTGAAACTCTAGATAGATAATCTTGCACAGATTTAGTATCCTTCATTCGTAAATTTTCGAATTCACGACGAAGTGCTTGAAGTTTCATGGTCATTACCTTTGCTGACCCTTTATACTCCTTCTTTGGAGTCTCCCATGCCTGATTTGAAGTATTCGCTGCTGCAATCTGGAAAAAAATTGAGTTGTGCATTGCTGTTTGAATGAAGAAGAGAACTTTTAAATCCTTTTGCTTAATCTCCTCCAATCCTTACTCATCATCGTCTTCAATAAACCCATTTTAACCAAATCCCATAACCCATGTGACTTGAAGAGTGTATTCATCTTCATACTCCAAAATTCATATTTTTCGTTGTTGAAAGTCGGAATCATTGGCTGCGATGCCATCGAAGAACCACTAACTGCCATAGGCTTTGTTCGATTACCCAAATAATCGAACCTGGAAGCTCTGATACTAAAGATTTTGTTGGAATTTAATTTGAAGAGGAATTTGAATGAAGAAAACGTAATATAGAGGCTTAGAAAAAATTCGTTCAAAATTTTAATTTCTCAAATAAAAGACAAACCAATACAATTATTTATATAATTCTAAGACAAAAAAAATAAGAAGTAATGACCCACTAACTGACCCCACTACTTAATTTGTTATTGACTAAGTAAACAACGTGGACTAAAAAAGTGCAGATCATAACAACATGATTTTGAATCAATCAACAACGACATAAATTGGTTATACACTTCTTATTTTCCTTGTGCAAGACAGATTATCTACTGGTATTTATTTTTAACTCTTGAAATCCTCGGCCATTTGTTCAGTTTTCTTTTCTCTTTTTTCAGTTCATTTCTTTTTGCTACAAATTCTCACTGTGAAATGTCATTATAATTTCAACTGCATCAAAATAAATTACCATACTTGATTTCTTACACAACTAGTTATAGTTCTCTTAGCACAATTTTGTTTCATAGTTCCTTTAAGGGATGCAAGTCTTGAGATGCCAACAATCATTAGATTACAAAAGTAAAGCAATCTTACTCAGATTATAACAGATTCTACTCAGGATACAAATTTTGATACCAGAAAACTTGGGAGGCTTTTGACAGACTATTATAAAGCTAACTTGTCAATTGTCAATGTTTTAAGGTCAACTTTCATTCTGTACTACTTCAGCTTTAAATTTATCTCCGGTAAACTTTTCTGATAGAATCAGAGTATTTTCCACTAGTGGTTTCTCTAAGTTTCATCAGGAAAAGGTTCTGTGAATCATTACTTGCAGGCTTAAGATCCGATGCCGAGGCAATCAAAATAACATCATGCTGGGAAGCATTATCAATCTCCATCTCGTAAATTCCATAGAAAATAGACTGAAGTTGTCATAGCATAGCACGGTAGGGACCTGAGGATTTCCCCTGGGAAATCACATTCATCACGACCATTCCAAAGTCCCTGATAAGATGTTTATAAGCCAAAATAGTTTCTTTGCCGAAAAACTCCTTAGGAAGGGCTCGTACAGGATCGCAAGTGTCTATATCAACCATAATGACCTCAAACTCATAGGGACAGTATTGATCACCGTCACGATCTAGCTTGTCTAGAAACTCTAAAGCGTTTGCTACACGAATCTTCCAGGTCAAAATACTTTCTTGTACCTTGCAAAACCACCTCGTCGATTTCCATGCCATGTATTTCAAAACCGAGTTGAGTTTTCAAGAAACTTAGCAGAGCCCCGCCACTAACTCCTAAACACAAAGCTCTTGGTTTAAGACCTTCGTTAATCTGCAACATTATCTCTTCGTCAATCATCGAAAGACCATCGATCATTGCAATATGGTATCCTGCCAGTAGAACACCAAAATCAGGCTTTGGTACCTCTCTTTTCCCAATCTTTAAACTCTCTTTACCGATTAGTACAATTTTCTGATGAAGGTTCGGTATTCTTTCAAACATCAGAACCCTCGAACAAACCTGAACTCCATTAGAAGAACTAGAAGTAGAACTAAAGCTAGAATCGCCCTTTGAGTTATCTTGAAATGCAACGCCCTCTATCGTTTCACCGACATGTTTCCCAAAAAATCTCTCCAACCCAATGATTGAATCAATCCTAGTATCCATCTCCAGTATTGGTACCCCGGTGATAAGGTTTCTATCAATAATCTGTTGAGTCTTTGGCTCCTTTATTGCGGGGACAACAATTGAGGCAAGGCTCTTGCCTATATAAATAGCTTGCTACTTCCTTGTTTAATGCACCAATACAAAGTCAAAGATTTGTATGACAAATTTAACTCTAGTTAAATTCCTCTTTTGAGATGAGAGTTGGAGAGTTTGTTGTGAGTATTTTTTTGTGGGTGTATTGGAGATTAGGTGAGAGGAAAAATTGTGTAATTGTAAGGATTTTTTACATAGTGGATTTTCTTTTTATTGCCCGTGGTTTTTTCTCCGGTTTAAGAGTTTCCACGTAAATTCTCTTGTGTTGTTATTATTTCTTTATTTTCTGATATTTTTGTCTATTAAATATCTTTGGGTGTGGGTTCGGGAGGTCTAAATTCCCAACAATTGGTATCAGAGCCAAGGCGTGTTTTTTTTGAAAATTCTGAGTATGCTCTGTAGTCGCAGTTTTGATTGATCTTCCATATCAGAAAAGATTATCTTAAGAAAGGTTCATTTGGCGCGGTAGAGCTTTGGTGTGGTAGTGTGGAAGTACATGTCTAGGAAAGTTCTAGCTAATGAAAGACTTGGTATTTAAGTGTGTCCTTTGTGACCCACCTCTCTTTCCTGAGAACTTACCTGGTGTATTATTCATTCTACGGTAAAATTCATCAAGACAGAAGAGCACAGGAAAAATGTCAGGAAATAAGGCTTTGAATCCTCTTAGATTTGAGGTGAAGAAATTCGACGGGAGAATTAATTTTGGCTTTTGGCAAGTGTAAGTCAGGGACATTTTGATTCAGTCAGGGTTACACAAGGCATTGAAAGGCAGACAAATCCCTGATATCAGTACAGGCAAATCTAGTATGAGCGATGAAGATTGGG
>JAOSBP010000003.1:28962323-28979938 GCA_027563825.1 Erythroxylum mucronatum
GAGTGTGGTTGTGGGATCAACCAAAGTCGCCAAGGTGGAGATTGTTGAGTTTTTGGCTCCTTTGTTGTCCCATATTGATTGGGGACAACGATTGAGGCAAAGCTCTTGCCTATGTAAGGAGGTTGCTACTTCCTTGTTTAATGCACTAATACAAAATCAAAGATTTGTATGACAAATTTGACTCTAGTTAAATTCCTCTTTTGAGGTGAGAGTTGGAGAGTTGGAGAGTTTGTTGTGGGTGTGTTGATGTATTGGAGATTAGGTGAGAGGAAAAATTGTGTGATTGTAAGAATTTTTCACATAGAGGATTTTCTTCTTGTTGCCCGTGATTTTTTCTCTGATTTGAGAGTTTCCACGTAAATTCTCTTGTGTTGTTATTATTTCTTTATTTTATAATATTTATATCTATTAAATATCATTGAGTGTGAGTTAAGGAGGTATAAATTTTCAAAACATAATCCTCGGCAACAAATCAACCAAGAATGGTTGCAAACTTCTTCCGATATCATTACGGTACTAGTTACATTCTTCTTTGTCGAGGGTGAAGCAAAGCAAGGGTGAGTCATCTCGGGGATTCTCGCGATCATAATGACGCATGAGTGCCCCGAGAGTTGCTCTATATGACCCTTCTTGGTGCAGAAGTTCCAGTCAGACTCCATGCCCTTGGGAACAACGATAGCCACAAATTGGCAGTCCTCGCCTCAGGAGCATCCAGCCGGCGAGTCGAGGATTGCGAATCTGAACTCTTTGCTGTCGGAGTTTTCCAGAGTTGGAACGGAGACGGTGAAGGTGACGTAACGCCCTGGAACTATTTCACGATCATCTATTGAAACTGAGACTATGGTTACAGATTTGCGTGCATGCATTGTTGGACAGGAAAACTTGAGACATTTAATATAGTTAATGCCTGCGAAAATTTGCATAGAAACTGTCAAAACAAAAAACAAAACTTTTGAATAAAAATAAAAATTGTTATGATTTCAACCTTAAAATTTTTGAATTAAATAGTTTATTTTAATAATTTTATTAATAAAATGAGCTAATTAATTAATTAGTTAATTTTTATAAATTAATAGACTATAATAAATTAAAAATATTTATCATTTCAACCTTAAAATTTTTGAATCAAACAATTTATTTTAATAATTTTATTATTAAAAATTGATCAATTAATTAATTAATTTTTATAAATTAATAAATTTTATAAACTATAATAGATTAGTTAATTTTTATTTAATAGTTTCATTCTTAAATCAAAATTTAATTTTTAGTAAATACTTCAAATTTCTTCGATCTTTATTATATGTCAAATTTATAGCAATCTAATGTCTGTTATACCTTTATCAAACCTTTTATCTTATCAGTTTAATCTTTGATTAATTTTTAAAACTTCGATAAAAAGTATAATAATAAAAAATTAATTTATAACTTAACCTTAGTGTTTTTAAATAACAATTTATTTAAAAATAACAATTTATTTATAAATAACAATACTTTTATTTTTAAATAACAATTTATTTTGTAATTACGATTTAACATAAAAAAGAGTTGGTATAAAAATAAAAATTTATTAATCTTTATTTTCTTACCATAATAATAAAATAAAAATATTATTTTATTTTTTATGAAGTAACTCAACTTAATATGCATTAAAAAATTAATTAATCTATTTTTTAAAGCCTATAATTTCTCTCCCTTGAAAATGATTAAAATGTTTATTATTAAATCATCACCTGAAAACAATATGTGGAGTATACTTGTCCTTATAAGATCGCTGTCACACGGAAATCCCGTGTACCGGAGCCACAGCAAACCAATCTTTCAAAACGATAAGTGAGGGAGAGCAAAAGGCGCCAAATGTCTTAAAAAATCTAGAACTGAAACACACTCTTATAAGGCGCCTCAAACAGGCTCGCATACCTATATTATATTAGAGATGGCAAGTTAAGCATCACTCGCATTTGAACACGCGCGTCCCAGCCGGCTTCTGTATTCTTCTGTTCATTGCAGAGGGAACTCTTCGCTGGACTTGCCTTTTACCGGAGGTTCTCCCCAGTCCTCACTTACTCTTCACTCCGGTTTTTGATTGCGCTTTTGGATGTTCCGTTGAGTCTTGCGTTTGTGATTGTTTGGTTGCTTAGAATCTAGAGGAAAATTGAGAAATTTGATATGGTACAACTCAAGGGGAGCGATGTGGTAGTTAAAAGAGAGTATTAATTGATATCTCTATTATTTGGTCGAAGATAGTTGGAGAGAAATGTGGATTCGCTATCTAGTAGAGATTATCATTCTGTAAGCACACGAGAAATATTCTTGTGTTATGATTTTGTCATGTTTTTGGCTAATTAAGTATCTTGCTTGTATCTCTTGTTGTTTGTTTCTTGATTGATGGATCTTAATGGGAGTTCTTTTTCAAACACTAAATTGGTATGCCTATTCAATTTTTGATAACCGGAGCTAATCGCAAGAATGTGAGGTCTAGGGTTAAGTATGGTATCATGCAGGTTTCTCACTATTATGTTTACAGATCTGTCTTGTAAAGTTAGACGATCTGAAAATTTTTTCTTCTGTGAATTAATGATTGTTGATGATGGACTTTTTTGTTCATATCAGCTTGTGATGTATTGGTAAGGTTTAAGGATTGCTGTCAAGAAGCATCGATACTGCTTTTAGTGAATATTTCAGATATTTATTGTCAACTTTTACCCATGCTAATTTTATCTTTAATTTGTATAGTTACAATTGATATTTTAATATCTTGTTTCCTTGGCAATTGAATATTGATAAGCAACAGAAATGACTATTCCCTATTTTCCATCTGCTTTATTGGACTTCAATTAATCACATTGTTCAATGGATTTTGTTTTGAGAAGTATCAATTCCAGTGAGAACTTTGTAAAGCATTTTAATTTTGTATCCCCTTTTTGGCATTTCTTTTGAGGCAACGACTCACCTAACTAGGCATTTAAACTCGACAAATGCATGATATGTTCGATGCAAATGTAATTTCTAAACTTGGAAATTTAGGTGCTGCTATTGCTTCCCAGGATTTCTTCCATTTAAGAAGTCTATTTGTTTCTAGTCTTTTGGTAAAGTATGCTGGTGCCTTTTTCCTTTTGTAACTTTAGAGTGCTGATGCAGACACATTGCTTATGTATGATTTACAAAGGTTTTGGTACAACTCTCTTTGATTCATAGGTGTGCAGGATAGCTTCTGTTAGCATCGGAAGTTTCAGTTAGGAAGCACGTGTTCAAAATAGATGAATCTTATGCTGAAAATAATTCACTATGGTTAAACAAAACCATTAACGTGGACGTGTTCTTATTAATGTTTTTGATGAAGACAAGGTTGTTGCCTTGGGCTCATGTTAATTCGTTTCTAATCCTAAATTATGAGTTAATGACAGTGATCTTTTTTGTTTGCATTTAGCAGCGTGCAATAATGGATGAAACAAAAATATTTACGACCACAGATGGAGAAGATGTTGAAAATGATGAAGACAACGATGATAAGGAAGCTGATAATGAACTTTATCTGCATCAGATTGGTGATTTACCAGTTAAAAAATGTTCAGGTAGTTAAAGAGTTTTTTTCCTTCTCTGGTGTGATTATTTTTACCTTCTTTCTCTGTTGTGCAACATATATTGTGTAGTACCTTTCATGGACATCTCTGTATCTAAGAAATAACTAAGAGAATGGAACTTAACAAAGCAAGAGATTTAAGGTGCTTCTTGAGTTTTATGGTGACCTTGAATTTAAATTTGCTGTTGGAAGCAGTTAAGAAATAATTTAAATGAGCAAGTGAAGTTACTATAATAGCCATTTTATGTATTTTAACCATTTCATATGCAGTCATGCAGAGATCTTCAATTAAAGATTCCCCATTCCTCTCTTGTCATTTAAGATGAATAATTGGCTTGTTGCCTTTTGTGCTTTCAACAGTTCAGTGGAGAGTTTACCATTGTTTTAGAGAGTTTACACGAAATGTATCTTAGATCCAAGTTTTACGTGCATTGATGCTGTAATGTTGTACTTGTAATTTCAGCTATCTTGCCTTCTATTATTACCATAGAATTCTGTCAAGTGATTGATTATAAAAAATGTGTAATCATTTGACCATAGGATTCTTGTTTCTGGTTATTTGAGCCACTTCATTGTTACTACGCAGGCATTTTTTATTCGGTTTTGCCTGAGTCAAAGTTAATGGACCGAGTTCAAGTTGACTGAGTTTCAAGCTAGTTTTGAGTTTGGGGTTGCCTGGCTCAAGTTGAGCAAGCAAAATGATGTCATTTTGCTAGTTACTTGGCTGGGCTTCAGGTTGGGCTCAAGCAGCATGTAGGGGGATAGAGTGGGCCTGGGTTGCCTCTAATTTGGCTTGGCCCAGCTCGTTGCCAACCCTAATTGTAATTTGGTAGCTTGCTCCTTGTTTAATTGTATGTGCATAGATGGAGAAAGTGCTATCTGCTTTTAGAATCCCTCTCTTGGTAGATGATGTTATCCTTTAATCATATCACTGCAGATGGATTAAGTTATCTCTGCTATTGACATCATGCTAACTACAGTCAGATTTAATTCCAACTCATAATCAATGAAACAAAATAGAAATCTTATTGCACATTGGCTGTTCTTTTTTAAAGAATGGCTCTTCTTGATCATGAATTAGAAACACATCATAAATATAAATTCATAAGTTACATTTTACTTGCTATGGTACACCTCAGTTAACTTGAAGTATCTTTCCGCCTGGTTGTATTCTGACGAGCGTTTATCATGTTAGACTAAAACCAGTCAAATTAAAATATGTTGGTTAGAACTTTTTGGTTAATTTTCTCTGCATCCTGGACTGCTATAACTTATCATTCTTTGTTTTGGCCAATTTACTGGCTGGAAAATGCAGTCTGGCCACAAGAGGTCTGGGTGCTCTTGTTTTCTGTTCAAACCCCCTGACACACACAAATCCTGCAAAAACGATTACCCCAGGATAACAAAATCAGAGCATTCTTGAATGGCCATAACATGTGTGTGGCTTGAGTAAGGTACAAAATTTGTTAGCAAGATATTTGGCCATAATATATTCAAAAACACTATTGCCTGATCCAAGCTTTAACTCCATTTCCTTGTGTCTTTTCAATATCTCCAGCCCATAGCTTCCTTTTTTCTTCTCTCTTATAAGTTAATTGCTTGCAAATTAGGATAGTATTCCACTCAAATCAGAGTTGGATTTTATATCCCCACTACTTGGCATCTTGATTTCTACCATTTGATTGAATTTGTTCAAAACTGTAACATATTGTTATAGCATAAAGCTTGCTGCTGCAAATTATTTAAATTTATATGCGATTCTTTATCTAAGAACACAATCTCTCTCTTGGTCCCCAACTCATGTTAAAAGAGTAAAAAAGTTCAAAGACAATTTGTGAAAATTAAACTGCAAGCTGTGACAAAGCCTAAAATTCTTTGCGGTAAAAATGACCTCATTGCATAATTGCTTCTGTATAAGCATGTGCCCAGTGATACATCAGAATGTGATCAAACTGTAGAATGTGGGATATGGGAAAAGTTTAATTGCATACCTTTCCAAAAGCAGTGCTGAATTTGTTCTGTTGATAGCCCTATCAAAAGAACTGTACCCTGTGAGCATTTACATTACAGTTTGTTTGGGATTTTGAAGTGCAAAAAATCTCAGTTTCTGTTTTACCTTTGAAAATAGTTGGTACAGATGTGCCAAAGTACACTGTTCGTCTTGGTAAATTCCATATCCATGCTCTTGGAACATCAATTGGATTGATACTTGATTCATGATCAGCAAATACCTGCATCTTAATAGCTATTAATATGATTGCATCTCGTCAACCTTCAGATTGTGATTTACTTTCAACTGTAAAAATTTCGTTCACATTCATTCTAATGCCATTTGCAGTAAATAGGTATGATCCTCACACTCTTTCAATGTCATATTTCATGTCTATTTCTGTAACATTATTCAAATCTTTTATTATCATTTGAAAAACTTGCCTCATTTACTTGAAAATATGTGCCATTAAGTGGAAAACTCCCTTTCATTGCTGTTCTGCAAGGTATCTGCATATGAAGTCATTTTAAATATCACTAACCAAGCAAACAATTAGTTATAATGCTATGAACATTTCAACTAATTTTCCTTACTAGAATGGTTCCTCTGACTGTTTGTGAGTTAGCTTCACTGATACTGCTGCACAATAGGCATGTTTTCTCATTGCAAAGTTGACCTGGTTCTTGGGACTGACATCGTCTAGCAGGTGGTTCAATTGAATTTGCAGTTTCACCTAGCAATAAATCGTGCTTAGTAGTTTTACAGCAAGATTGCAAACTTTTAGTCTTTTTATTAGCGTTGCTTTATTCCTCAATCTACAATTGAAACACTAGTCTAGTACAGAATGGGTGCTTAGAGTTTCATCTGGTTAACATTGCGATAATTGTCTTGTTTCTGTTGAGTCCTTTAGGAGAAGAGAAAAACCTTTTTAAAAACCATTAAAAATTTGGAACTTTAGTTGAAATTATTTTAAAAGCTCCATTCTTTAGATACATACTATTCTGATACTTACCTGGTGCCCATATTGCAAGAAGGAATGGACTAGGATCATCGGGTTCTCTTTTATCAATCTGCAAATATCATGAAGTGGCCGTTAGATGAAGTGGGTGATGAAATAAGAATTGAATGTTAGATGGTAAAAGAATACAAACCCCTTTTAGTAGAGGATGTGAATCTGGTAGTTCATAGCTGTATCACATTAGAGAAGACAGGTATTAGACAATTCATTTAAGGAATTCAGTTTATAATCTATTTTCACAACCCCTCCGCTACCTTTTTGATATGGACTTTATTCATTGTTATAATATGTTTTCTTCAGTTTGGTATATGAATGATTTTCACATTTTCTGTTCCTTGGTATCTGCTTCCGAAGCAGCACATTGATTTTCTTTTTTCAAGTGATATCCTACTTTAATTTAAGTTAATTACATGCTCGTAAGAAAAGCCGGGAACTAATATGGATGGAATAATCAATGGGTTAGTAATCTAACTGAGGTGATTTCAGTTAAGCAAATTTAGTTTGGGAAACAAGGGTTGGCACAAGCTATCTAAGTCGTTTGCAGTGAATCATTCTGTGAATGTAGTGACTATGTACTTACACTTGGTGCTCCGTTCGTAATTGGCTGACATTCTTCAATTTTGGTGTAGGGATGGAAGCAGCTCTTGGGTTCAAAGCAACCAAAGCCTTTGACATGTCAACTTCTTGGAGTTTCATGTTTGCTTCCATATAATTCTGCAGATTCTCAGTGAACTCTTCCATGTTAAGTTTTATTGTGGGTATTTCATTGGGATCCTCACTGAACATATCCTCCATATCGCTCTCTATCACTTCTGTGTGCTCTTGTTCCGGTGTTGATGGTTCCTCCACAATAGGTACGCAATTGTTAACCACCAATTTTGCTGTTGTAAGTGAACTTTCCGTTGATGGTGGCAAGGGCAATGGATTAGGAGCTATGCTAGGACTTCTTTCAGCCTTACAGAGTTCATTCAAAGTTATCATGCTATTTTCTTCTGGACCAGGCAGAGCAAGCCTCGAACTGCATTAAATAAGGTGCACATGATAGAGGTTCACACTTAAGCTGTAGAAATTGATTGAAATGGTTTCGAGTTGAGGTTTCTTATCTCTGATTTTCTGTCATTTATCTCATTTGTTGACTTCTTGGGTTATTAATTCACCACAATGACATAACTGCCCTATGTTCTTCAGTTAAATGATCAAGCAATCATATATTGACCAACTTCTTTAAAAAAACTTGGGGTGTTATGGAGAAAGCGTGATGAATAGCTGAACTGATAAATATGTTTGGATCACTTTCTTTCTTGAACTAATAGTATTATGATGAAACTCTTGTATGTCAATTCTTGCAAACGATTGCTAAAAGAGAAGATTTGAATATGGATCTTTCCAGTTATGTGGTTCCACAAAATTTGTTCGAGTTTAAAGTGAACTATTAATTTTCTTCTCAATTAGGCAAGCATCTCTGTTCTGTGTGATAATGGCTTTTTGATAGTATGTGCTTAGGATACTGACCTTGCAAAGGCACTTGCAAAATGTCGGCACTCTGCTCTCATAGGGCATGCATTGCAGTTTGGTTTATTCTTTGTGCAAAATACCTGTTTAAATGTCAAAGCTAGGTGCTTCAATACATTTTGAAGCTTTTGCTCCAAATCTTCAAGCAATCGTGTAGAATATGTTACAAGTGAATATACCTTTCCAAATGTGATCATCTGGTAATGTAATTCATACCTGTAATATAACACAAGGCAAAGGGAGATTGTTTAGCTGAATGTCTTAAAAAAGATTTTGATGCTTGGAATAACTACTTCTGATGAACAAACAAAGTTGAAGGAGATGTTTATGGGCTTACAGAGTTTGCTGATCAAGTTTGCACAATCTTGGCCACAAATACTTCTGAATGGATTCGAGCACTGGGTATCTGGAGAGAGTGCAGTTAGCATCTGAATTAGCTGGTGAAAATGTATTCTGAGTCAGCAACAAGCACTTACAGTTCTAGGAGGTGTAACTGTAGTGACTCTGGCAATGGTTGAAGGGGGACCCACCCTAATCGAACTGCTATCCGCCCAACATTTGTGTCAACCTTCACAACAATTTGTTACATAGATTGTTAGTTTTGTTATGCTTTCATGGTCTAGAGTTGGTGATACTATTTCAAGATCATGCAAGTCATAAACAATCTGTAGTTAAAATGAGAACAAACCGGGAAGGCAAGATGGTGAAGTGTTAGTAGTCTCACACACTCCACACTTTTCAGTCCCAACCCCCTTATACTGAGCAGGTAATTCCTGCAGAGTAACGATTACAGAGATAAGAAAACATTCAAAGTGTTTATTGCTGCTAATCTCTAGCTGATACTCAGATATCTGTAAAAATAAAGAAATGTCCTTGTTTGTCAATGAAGCATTTCTTCAATAATAAACGCAGTGAGTGTGATTTTCTCTGGCCAGTATTTAAGAAGACTTACTTTACTTTTTCTTGTGGGACATATCTTAACCATTCCAAATCAATGCTCCCATGGTCTTGTACCACTCGGTTGAGGAAGTCCTGCAACATCAACCAAGGTTGAAGTGCCGTAAAGAAACTCTTAGGGAATAGTATGGTAAGATCAAAGGGTCAATTAAACTGGGAGTATTGTCCCTTAATTACCTTGATCCTCTGGGCAAGCAAATTGTTCATTCCTCTTTTTTTTATTACTTTAGAAATCTCATCAACGCTGGCTGATCTCAGTGCTTCATAGTCCAAGGAATCCATTGTATCATTGCTTCTTTCTTTTTTCTGATAATTTATTTCTGACTGCTTACGCAGTCTGTCCCAGTCAACACTATCCTTTTCCGCTTGATCATCCTTTTGTCTTCTTACTTTATTGTTACTTGCATCTACCTTTAGGTTTATTTCATTGTTTAAATAAACCTGCTCCTTTGGTTTTGGGTTGACCATTGTACTTTCTACCTGTGTCTGCTGTTCAACGGAAGTGATTGCTTCCTCAATCAGCCTGTTCATGTTTGGTGTGTGGTACAAGGTTTTCTTGTTTGCAACCTGTGCTTCAGGATTTACCAGCTCGTTGACTTGTGTGCTTGCTGGTCTGTAAGGCATGTTTCTGTCAACTGGTTGATCATTGAGATCAAATGTATAAACATGTTGGTCCAACATTGAAGCTTCTTGATATCCTGATGGCCTACATTGTTGAAATGGGGTTGCATGCATACTCTCTGCCACTTGTCCAAGCTTATGGCTTGTGAAGCCTATATATTTCTCCTCGCTGAAGCCAGCAAAAGTTGGAGGCCAAGAACTTAAGCTTTCTTCACCAAAAAATTCAAAGCCTGCTGTTTTCAGCATGTGTTTCTTTGCTCTTGTCTGCGGCCAATGAGTGCTTGAAGAAACTAATTGCACCTTGTTATAACTGTCTTTTAGAAGGCCTTTCAAGCTTCCTATTTCTTTCTGTTTGAGATATTTCTGGATCTGATGGAAATTTTCCCGTTGTTCAGGTACATAACTAGGTTCAACCTCAAAGAGTAAGCTTCCATTGACTGAACTGCCAAATTCTTTATTCAAGCAGGTGCTCTCTGTTTGCAGAGGATCTATTATATACGAACCGTGACTATTGGTTTTATACCTGTTTGTAGGATCATCTTCCTCTGTGTTGGAGCCTCTGTGAAATCTGACTTGTTGATGGGCTTGGCCAACTGAGGAGTCTAGGGAATAAGATGATGATAGGGCATTGTCCTCAACACTGTTATCGAGTGTATCCATTATGCCTTTTCTTTTAATCCTTGACATCTCAGAGGTGTGTTGGTTTTGTATTGATTTATTGCGCATCATAGAGCTATGGCTGTAGAAAGGATAACTCAATTGTTTTGACTGTTGGATAATGTCGCTTGGTTCAAGTATGCAGGCATTTGGATCTTCAACCGATTTTCTACTTGACCTCAGAGGAAATTGTGCAGCTAGTGACATAAAGGCAGAGCTGCAGAATGGGAAGGTAGCTGAAATACTTTCAAGTCATGCAAAGACAACACGTTTTTGGATTGTCTGAATTTGAAGTTAACCTTGATTACCTGGAAAGATGATCTGAAACATTCTGAGTAAGGAATACTCCAATAACCGAGTCCACAACTGATCCTTTCCATTTTGAGAAGCGTCTATCTCCTGCAAAGAGTGTTAATATACTCATCTGACTTAGGTGAGTGTCTTCGTAATTTTCTAAGTGCGATCATAAGTTCATTTCTAATGCATTATTATTAAAAACTTCAAGTGAGGAAATACTGATTTTCATGTTGGCTGTATTTGGAAGGAACAAAACTTCTCACAGCTGTTTTAAGCGGACATTAGTGTGAAAGAGTATCTTTTGGCTTGTAAAGAATAGTGCAAAGAAATTTTAACTTGTTTAGTATTTGGTAGATATGTGACATCTTTTATTTGGCTGTCATTCGAGACTAGGATTAGCAATTTATGAAAAGTATATCCTATTAGCTTTTGGTATGTTCTTTCAATGATGACAGTTCATGAGGCTAGCATTCATTTAGATAGTGTCCAATATGATGGCTTTACACATAACTGTTAGTTCACATTATGATGGCTTGGATATGTTGAAAGGAACTAAAAAAGAAAGAGAATAAATCTACCCTACAAATTCAATTGTAAAGTTTGGAATCTTAATTATCTTATTGTCGTGGGGTACATGTATAAGGAAGTTTACCTTGTACAAGGTGCATTCTTGCAATGAATGAATCAACTCGTCCATGGAAAACTCTCCTTTCTTCCTCCCACCACTTCTCTTTTTCTTTATCAATTTCTTCAGGTCCTCCACTTTCTTCTTCCCACATCAAGAGTTTCCATACACGGTCTGTTTCTGGGTCAAGATCTACTTTAGGCCTTGGTTTATGCCTCTTGATTAGTTCAAAGCCAACATATGGAACAATTGTTCCATCTCCTTTGTATGGCACCGGTGCTTTTTGATCTTGGGTTTCATGATTGCTTCTTTCATTGAGATTGAGACCCTCTATTAGAGATGTAATTCCCTCAATTGTAAGAATGGGGTCATGTTTTGAAGGTCGTCCTGCATAAAAAATGAAAAGCAGTTACTGTTCAGAGATTACAAGAGCCTCTGTAAGAGCGACAGTTTTAGTAACAGATTTGCTAATCTGCAAGATACCTCTTTTTTGTACATGTGACTGACAATGATTGTTGAGTACATTCTTCTGACCTTGTACCCTACCCTCCTCTGAAGGATTAAATAGAGAAGGTCCTGAAGTTGTTTGTTCTCTACTGGTGTACTGGTTACAACTTCTGCCTTTTGGTCTACCTCTGGGTGTGGTGGCTGTTTTAGGAGGAGTTGCTGGGTGCATAACACGATTTCCTTTAGTGTTTAAGGAAGATGAATCAACCATATTGTTGGATCTGTTGAGCTCTCCTACACTTTCAATACATAAATGGCCTTTGTGAAGAGCAGGTTGCTTTAACATATCATGTGAAGACACCAACTGAGTGTATTGTTTGCTGGGAATTGGCTTGAGTCTATCATTCCGTCTCTTCTGACTGTTATCAGATACTTCATGGTCTTTTTGTGATCGAGATGCAGTTTCGTTGACATTACTCATGATGATTCTTTTTGCTACATCTTCACCAGCCTCAAACTGATGTATGCTGGATATCCATGTTTGCTTTTCTGTTTCCAATTTCCTTTTCTTGTGAGTTTCTGGGAAGCTGGCATGGGGATTTCTACTGTGCTGGTCATAACTCGTCTGATATGGTCGTTGGAACAGGATTGAAGGAGTACAAGATTCTCTTTGCTTATTGTAGCTTTCTGTTATCATGGGTCTACTTCCATCAATTGTATATGTTGAAACATTTGGCATTGGTTGATGCGTACTCGGAGAAGTCAGTTGTCTGATCTTATCAGGGATTTTGCAATCCCTTTTCCTTGGTTCAACAATATGTCCAGTTATTTCAGAATGAAAAAATTGATGCACACCTATAACCCTCTCTCTTGCATTGGTAGTTGGAATCTCTGTTTGCACATCTTTTGTTTGAGCTACTTGAACTATAGCTGCTTGTTTCCTTGAAATTGATAGGGGATCATGTGGTATTAGATTCATAGAAAGGATGTTATTGCTCATACCTCCTACTTGCTCTGCCAATAGCCTGCTGTGATTGTCAATCTGCAATTTTGACTTTATTCTGCCAATATTGTTGCTTCTACTGCTTGATTGTGCAGCTTGAGATTCTGTACTTCTCAAATTAAGTTCAGTCTCTTTCTCACCCGCCTTTTCATTCTCTCTTTCATCACTGGCATTTTCTAAGTTGAACTTTAATGATTTTCTACAAGACCTTGAAGTGGTTTCTGCATTGGAAACTGTAACCTCTCCCATGGAATGTGAATATAGTGTCGCTGTTTCTTTCTGACCTTTCCTTGATACATTTGTCCTTTTCCTTGATCTTTCCTTGGATTTAGTGATCTTTGTGGGTTGTGCCCTTGGAATTCTCTTTGGTTTACCTTCCACAATGACCTTTGGCCTGTGCTTTCTCCTTTTTGGTTTTTTTCCTTCAGGAGTTATATTTGGGTCAAATCCTTGGTCAGAATCTTTAGGCTCTTCAAATGGAGCAGACACAATAACAGATGATGAATCCAATACCTTATATGAAAGCTCATCACAATTGAGATTGGCTACACTGTTTATGGCTATGACTGCATTGTGTTGCTCATCTTTTTCTTTGCTTAACCCCTTTTCTAACAGGAAATTTGCTGCTATACGAGATTGATATTTCAACTTATTTGACTGACTTGATGCCAGTTCTTTCAACTGAAGGGCAAAAGGAAAATGAGGTACTTCTCCAGCCTCTAATCTTGGTGGTGTGTTTAGATCATAATTGAAATGGGACTGTATGGCAAAATCATCTGCAGTAAGTACAACCATTATCAGGAATGAAATTATAAGGTTACACGAGAATGTGAATGGCAACAAGGTCATGGAACTAATTCCCTTCATAAAATGGTCTTGGCAGGTAAAACGTAGAAAAAGGAAAGGTAATTAAAGAACAACTCCCACTTGTAAACTATATGTGGCTCAACAGCTGAGATAGTATTATGGTCTTAGCACATCAGTGAGTCTGGATTTTACTAACATAGTAAGTTATAGCAAAGTAGCACATCAGTTGTAGTAGTAAGTTATAGCAAACTACCCAGTTAATAGCTAGCATACTTTTCTGTGCATCAAGATGTGATGAAAGTTAACAGGAAGGGGGCGTTTTATGCTAGAATTGTAATTGAACTATTTAAGTGTAGATCACAATTTGATGAAACTAGTATGAGGCCGAAGACATGCATGGGGTCTAATTTTCTGAATTGCTAATTTGCGTATAATAATAATGGAAGTGTACATAGAACATGTGTACTTAAACGTAGGAAATCAAATTCCAGGTTCACAGCAAAGCTATTCACTGAGAAGCAATACATTAGTATGAAAAAGCTAAAAGTCTCAGTTGCTTACTCTTTGGTCTCAGGTATGAGCCATCACATTCACTCTTTCTTTTTGAAGTTGAGCTCCGAGTTTCCAAGTTTTGTTTGATCGAATTGTTGACTTGGGAGTACAAACTTGGGATGAGATTTTGGCCTCCCATGCTCATACTTCTGGTTGGAGTTATGCTTTTCTGCCTCTTAGGAGTAGGATTATTTGTCGAGAAAAAATCTGCCAATGAAACATTGCTCCAATCTGCATTGTCATCTAACAAAGCTCTAGTGAACGGTCTTGATGTGTGATCTGCGATTTCGTTACTCGCAACCAAATTCGGGTTGTATCCTCTGTGCCAAACTGTGTGATCAATTTGGTTGTAATTCTCGTCCGCACTACCACAGTTCAACAATTCCACAAAACCTCCCGGCAAGATAGTTGATTCTTCCCAGTTTACTCCTCCCAATTGGCTTCCAAGCATACCAACTGGGGTTGAAACTGATCTCATTGGAACCAACTTCTCTGGAGTCGGAGGTACCCAAGAACCCAGGTATGCTTTTTCTTGTAAGATTGAAAATCTATCATCAAAATTGAACGTTGATGAATCCATTCAATCCACCAACAACAATACCTTGGCAATTGTAACTCACACTTTAAACCACCAGTTTCCTTCCAGTGCTCGTATTTTTCCTCAACTACTCCATTGCCTCAAACTCACCCCCTACTCATTTCACACCTATAATTTTCCAAACATCAAAACACTCGGGTGGTTAAGAATTGAAAGCTGTCGCCTTGACAGGAACAACAATGGCAGTAATTATTATAAATGTAGAGAAACCAATTACCAGATGCTTCCCAACAACTAAAGACAGCTGTACACACGGAAAGCGTTGTACAACAATTTGGGAACAAGGTAAGGCCGAAAAGGTATTGTCTTGTGCTCTCGATAATACAGGTTACAATATCTGCTTGAATCGATATGGTTTTTAATTTCTTTTAATATCTGATATCGTATACACCCCAATATACAGGTTGCAATATCTGCTTGGAAACGATCCGAGTTTCCAAGTTAGCGTTTCCAAGTTTTGTTTGACCGAATTGTTGACTTGGGAGTACAAACTTGGGATGAGATTTTGGCCTCCCACGCTCACACTTCTGGTTGGAATTATGCTTTTCTGCCTCTTAGGGGTAGGATTCTTCGTCGACGACAAATCTGTAAATGAAACATTGCTCTAACTTGCTGGTCGGTTGTCTAAGCCTCCAAAATAATTCTGATTTTTCAGAGACTCCGCACTCAGCTCGCTATGGGAAGGCAGATCAAGGGCCAATGGTTACAGGTGTAAGCAGGGAGCTGTGGAACAGTGGAATATGCGGAAACAGAATGTTGCGGCTACGTGTGGTGTGTGTGACGTTGCTGCTGGCGTTGGGAGGATGTGTCTGCGTGTATGGGAGAGACTGGGATGGGCTGCGTGAAAGTCAGAGCTTCTGCGTGAGTGTGTGGGTGGAAGAGTTGCGGCGTTGTGTGTGTGTGTTGTGGGAGAGAGGGCTGCGCTGTCCGGCAAAGAAAAAAAAAAAGAAATTAGGTTTTTTAATTTGAAAAATACTAATAAAATAAAAGGGAAAGAATTTACGTGGTTTTTAAAAAAAATTATTATTTTTTATTTTTTAATAAAGTATTAATCTAAAATGCTAAATTGTATAAGGTTAGATTTTGCCTTATGAGATTTAATAGTTTGAAATTTTAAGATCTTTATTTTATAATACTAAATCATATAAATTTATGTTTTAAAAATAAATAAATGTATTCTAGAAAAAAACTAAAACAAGGCAAAATAAAATTATCATAGAGTAACTTGGAAATTATTAATATTGTCTACTTAATAGCATTTTTTATACGTATAGAATCATATAAAATTTGGCTCGTGATATTAGGTACAATTATAGTGAAACCGCCAAACTTGAATTAAAAGAGACTTGAAGTCTTTATTGGCTAGAGAATATGTGGTCTTCCTAAAATATTGGTTTAAGGCAACTAACCACTTAATCATAAACAAATATCAATGATGAATTGATGGAGACAGTTTGGACTTTTTGAAGTTAATTAAGTTTTAAATCGTCTTTGAATTGGATGAACTGGTTTTTAAAAATTAATTAATTAAAATAATATTATTTTATTGAATAAAATTTAAATTAATCAAATTTCAAACTGAATTACATTCAATCCATTATCAACCTTATACATCGTTAACCAATCCAGGTTTTAACAACTTTAATTGAAACGTTTCATCAATAACTGAAGGTGTTTTGCAAACAATGTCTGTATCGTAACATTCTTAATAGAGGCTTTTAGTCAAAAATTATGAGGCACATTAGAACAGAGAATTTCATTCGCAAAAAAGGTGGTTAGGAGGGGACGTATTCACCTGTACTAAAAAAAATTATTGTGCTCCTGTTTCCTTAACATCTAACTCATTCATGGGCATAACAATTTCCCGTACGAGGTATACGTTCGGTTGGGAGGTCTTCACTGCCTGAGCTCTGAACACGTCAATTGTTCAGAGGGAGGAAAAGTATGAAAATAAAATGGTCCAAATTTGACAACTGACACAGCAGGGCCACCACGTAGTCCTTTCTTCGCTACTCGCCATAAATTGCATTTAAACGAATAAAGGTGCATTGACAAAGTAAATCCTTATTGTTATTTTCTATATTGATTGCACTTTAAAAATAATACTAAAGATACCTCGTGGCACAGTTAAGTTGATAAAGGACTTTTTTTCATTTAAGTGAGGTTGCGAGTTTGAACCCTTTTCATATATTCAGTCATTTAAAATTTGAGATCAGAGCTTTTTCTCTTACAATGGACCTATCCGGCTGGAGCGAAGATTAGTCTGGATGTGAATGACTTAAAGGTGCCTTCTTATAGTTGGGACCCGCTTAAAACATCTCGTGGGCAACCAAAAAAAATACTAAAGATGATGATGAAAATTTATTTAGTTTTTTAAAAAATATTAAGGTGAAAAATTATATTTTCAATAATTTTTTTTAAAAAATTATGTTAGTGTGTAGTTGTGATATGAAATAGACTAAGGAGATGTTTGGCAAACCGCTTATGAGCTTTTTTTAACTTATTGCCTAAATGTTAGCTTTTTGACCTTCTTAAAAAGTTATTGATGTATTTAGCGAATGACTTAATTATTGGTGCTTATTTAACTCAATAAGCTGATTTTTAAAAGCTCCACTTATGGAGCTTTTAGAGTTAGCTATTTGCCTAATGATAGTATTGTCCTCTACTTTACTCTCTACTTTTGCTCTATGTATTTTTAAAGTTGGCTTTTTTTGATCATACAATTATGTCGTAAAATTAGGAAGAATATAATAAAGAGGTTAATTAAACTTTTTAATTTTTCTTTAATTTTATATTATTAGTTTACATTTAAAAATACCATAATATTAAGTTTTGAAACATAAAGAGTCATATCAAATTAATATTTTTAGTATATAACTATTATATATCATATTTGTGTTATACTATAATTATAGATATTTTTAATTTATTAAATAATAAAATTCATA
>JAOSBP010000003.1:28990938-29005453 GCA_027563825.1 Erythroxylum mucronatum
AAGATCTTGTGTAATATGTCGTTCTCAGAGGTTGGTTCTTTCCTGTCATTCACTGTGCTCATTATCAAGTCACGTACTTCTCTCTCAAGACTCCATATCTCTCTGTTGCTCTTGGTTGGCAAGTACCTGAAAATTATATAGTTTAGGAGACAAATATGTCTTAATGAGTTCAGAGACATTGATTTTAGTGTATAGAGAACTTAAACAAACCTCAAAATGGGAATTCCATTAGACATAACTTTCCTCGACATAGCTTCTTCAAGAGCTCGTAGCTTATGAAAAATTTCTTCTTCCTTTGAGTAGTTACTTCCAAAACACGCCCTTGAAATCACATCCCCTGAGAAGCTTCTCATGTATTCGTCGATTTTGATCTCAGAAATTCCACCCTCACTCTCAAGCTTGTCACCCCATGATTTGATTACCACCATGGAGGACTCCACCATTGATGGAATCATATTCTACAAATCAAGATATCAAAGCTTTTAGCATTGGTTATGGACAAGGAAATCGAGTAAAAGACCAAGAAAAAGAGCTGAGTTTGTACCTTAACCTTCTCTGGATACAGTTCAGGAGCAAGAATTCTTCTCTGGTGAGCCCATTCTGTACCATTTGAGGTGAGAATGCCTCGGCCTAGTAGAGCACCTCGTTCCTTTTGTTGATACGAAGGCTTGCCTAAGTTCAAAGAAGTGCACTTGCTCATTTCTCTTACAACTTCAGGATTGTTAGAGTGCAGGATCGGTATGTTTCCTAGAGAGAACATGAACGTTGAACC
This sequence comes from Erythroxylum mucronatum, assembly GCA_027563825.1. Lineage (NCBI taxonomy): Eukaryota > Viridiplantae > Streptophyta > Magnoliopsida > Malpighiales > Erythroxylaceae > Erythroxylum > Erythroxylum mucronatum. Next base: position 28,991,711 of record JAOSBP010000003.1, read on the forward strand.
TGGAAAAGAAGTGCACGAACAGAAAATGCTCAACCAAAAGTAACTAAACATGAAGAACTTGAAACATCACCTAATGATCGATATATATATATATATATGTATACCGTATTCTTTTCTCCATCCATCGAAGAACGGGAAGAGTGATGAGGAACAGTTGTGGGTTATGATCTGCTCTTCTTGTTTTGAAGAATTTGAGAACTTGGACTTTGCCTTTCTCATTTCAGCTATGTTTCCAAGCAGAAAACAAGGTGGCGGACCTCTGATACCTTGTTTTCTGACCTTGGAACGTAGCCTTTCAGGTTTCAGAATCAGGGAATCACACATTTGTAAAACCAGGCTGAGAAACCCCATCAAAGCTATGAAAGATAAGGTCTTGAGAACCAGAAACACCAACACCAACTCCATGACTATGGTTACAAACTTTCAATGCATGGTTTAGTTTTAGACATGCACGAGTTTATAAAGATACAAAAATTGGAATATTTTTCACGTGGAATCTTGACCGTTTCAGGGCAAGAAGGAAACAAAAGAGTGTTTGGTGAAGGTAATGGTCCTACCACAAAGCTTGGATAGTTCTGTTTATTTTGCTTTTTTCCTTCTGAAATCGAAGGTAAAAGAATGTTATTTGACTTTGAAGATGAAGAAAGACTAGCAAACATAAGAAAGACTTGAAAAAAGCTCGAAGACCTTGGAAAAAGCCATAGCAAAAAGAACTTCAGCTTTTTTATGAATCTTCTGTATCATGTCATGGAAACAACTTTCGTGCTGCTAACTTGAGCATTTTGTTTGATGTGGAATGTTTGTTTTGCTTCCTTTTCTGGCTTCTGATTGATGTCCCAATTTTAGGAATTCAGATCCTACGACTTGTCTAATATTACTCTGTCTTATAGAATCTTAACCATTTATTTTGCGAGACCCACGCGGTACTTACGTAGGACTCACATAAATAAATAGTTGCGATTTATTGTACATAATAAGACACCATAATTTTAGACAGATGATCTGAATTCCAATTTTACACATGATAAATTGAGGTTAAGCCGTCTCCAATTTAATAAACTAATATTATTCAAATTAATTAAAATTTTAAAATTTGTTCAAAATTTTTAAATTTAAATTCTATTTAAAACTTAATTGACTCGGACAAACCCAAATCGTCTCAATCAATTCATAAGTGATGTCGGCGTCTTAAGTGGTTACTTGCCTTAAACCAACATTCTAGGAAGACCATATGGTCTCTATCAACGAAGACTTTCAAGTTTGGCAGGCCTAATTTCTAAACCACACTCTTTTAGATTACGATTTTCGTCTATTACACGTTAAAACAAAAGTTTCTGACTAGCCGGTTAGGTCTATATCAGTAAATTCTTTTTCTGTACATTTTTATAAGAATTTTTTAAAAAAATTTGTTAATTATTTGGCTATAGTTGACAAAAGAGTTTTTTTAAAATTCATATTTTAGATTATTTGACAATATAAAAAATAAAAAAACTTTTAATTTTAATTATATTTTATTTTATAATAAAATGTATTTATACATATAAATATTATTTAAAGTATATTAAAAAATATATAAACCACAATATATTAATTATTATATAATTTTAAATCATATAAAACATAAATAAAAATATATCTAACGAATTTTTTTTATATAAATTATAACATAATTAAAATTAATTAATATCAAAAATAAAACTAATCACCTATTAGTTTATTCTTCGTTAGCTCTTAAAGAGCCGGTGGTCACTGTATCTCTTGAGATGGTTAACTCGAAAGGTGACAACATCAAACTGTACGTTACAAAACAACTAAGCAAAAGATTAGAGACATGAGTTTGTAAGATAAATGTGAAAATGAATTTGTGTGTATTGTGAGAATTATGTGTAAAACATAAGGACAAAAGGGACTAAAAAAGGTTCATTAATTGATATGAAAAATTTACCCAAAAAAATCATTTGAGAGACTTTTTTTGAGAAGTTTCAAATTTGAGCTTCTTAAAAAATTATATTTTAATTTTTTAAAAAAAATTATTTTGACTACAAAAAAAACATATTTATTGAAAAAGTATTTTTTTATTTTCCTATCAAACATCTATTTTTCTTAAAAAATGTTTTTGTGATAGACCTTTTAAAGCCCATCTAAACAATTATTTAACTAGATCGTGATTAAGCACTAACGCTTTTTGGTGTACTTTAATCATAGTTTAATTGTCATTAAATGATTGCTAGTTTGTTTCCAAAATCTACTCATTGCTTTCTAAATTAACTTTTTATCATGCTTGATAAAACTAAAATATAAATTAATTTTAATTATAAAATGGATATTTCATTTTTTTCTATTATGCAAGTTATTCAAACATGAGTATTTTAGACTTAAAAATGGGTAAAAATAAGTTTAATTATATTTATGAACTTTGGTGTAAACTACACTTAACCCTTCAAAATTTTAAGTTTTATTAAATTATATTTTAACATATCTTTTAGTCTTTTAATTTAATAAAATCGTATCATACACGCTATATTAAAGTATATTTTTGACTATTATTTCATAAGTTCATGATTTATTAAAGTGTACTTTAGAAAAAGTTTTGTGGGTCTTTTTCCAAAAGAGAGATTAGTTGATTGAAGCTTGTTAATGGTCTTCAAGAGTCGTGTTTGGCCATTTGTGGGGGCAGGCTCGAGTAATTGTTAGATTTCGGCGAATAGTATATTTTATAACAGTAGACTCTATTATCACGTGACCCTCGGGTCTACTTTCTCGTTAAAGTACAATTTTAGCCTTAGGATCCTCTGTGGGTCAAGTAAGAATAGTCTAAAGCGTAGTTAGTTAGACGAAATAGAAATATTGAAAAAGGACAACTCATCTAGAAAAGGAAATATGAAAACATATACTCTAAAAATACCTTTTTGAATTTCGAGATTCCCCAAGTTTGAGTTGGTCTCCTTAAAAGGTGGGAAGAATTAACTCATTTTTTAATTTTTAGAAATCTGATAATTAATAAATATCTAAAAACAATTAAAATTCCAGTAACATATCATTTCTTACTTCCATGGATGTGCCTGAAGCAAATAAAGTCGTCGGAGTGTCCACTCGCCGGACACAATTGACGTCGAAGCACTCTTCGAGTTGAAGTCAAGAGGCAAGAGTACTTTAGAAGAGAGGTGGCAATTGCCCCCGAGCCCAGCTTAAGATCTGCCTAAGCCTTACATGACTCAAGACTCAACGTTTTTAAACAATATTACTCTCAATGAATATATAAAATCAATTAAGTTGATCTCACACAATAGTTTAAACTATTATGGTGAAACGGTCATTTAATATGGTATCAGAGCCATTGTAATTAAGTGATCGTGAGTTCAAATTCTACTACCCACTTATTATTCAGCACAAAATAGAGTGAGCCTGTGCAAGTTTCAAGCTCAAATAACTTTCACTTGAGAGAGTGTGTTAATAAATATATAAAATCAATTAAATTAATCTCACACAACAGCTTAATCTATTTTAATGAAATGGCCATTTAATAATTACATTACTCAAGTACCGCAAAATTGCTATCTACTTGAGGTGGACAGAAGTACCTTTGTCTTGTCTTGCCCAGAAAATGACAGGCTTTGGATATTTTGGTGTACTGAAAAATCTGAACCTGATTACCAATGGCTAGGCTTGCCCAGCCTAATTCGATTCTTATGGAAGATGACAGATCGGTCCGTGAAGTGTCCATCGGACTTTGACTTGAATAGTGAAAAGCTCAATAAAGATAATAAATCATTCTAATTTAACTTAACTATAAGTCTATGTTAATCGTAACAATTATTAAAAGTGATTATTTCAAAAAGTTTGATCAGTAATAATAATTATTACAAATGGGCTTCATTTCAAGCTTATATTCTCCCATGGATCTCTTGGCAACATCAAGCCCACTTAGATAGGATAATTTTGCATGTTCCTTTTTCCAATTTTCTTTACTTCTATGCTTAAATTTATTATTTAAAAATAATTTATTATTTTTAATTAGTGTAATATCGAAAAAATAAAATAAAATAAAATCTTCACTAATTTTATTAAATTATGTTAATATATAATTGATAAAAACAGAGTAACATGTAATCGCTATCTTTTGAAAGCGCACTTAGTAAATCTCTGGATAGACACAATAGCCTATAAATCATGTTAACCAAATATTACACATTAAATAAGCCATATCCGATATGCTCGATTGAAAGAACGTAAATAAGAAGATTTAAATACAAGACCTTTTAACCTTGTATCTCTGGTTCCTCCAACTCATCGACTCTTAGGTGGCAAACAATTAGAATCCTAAACTTTAAGAGATTAGGAATAAACCCTTTTTTAAGGCTTCAGACAGCAAACATATGCTGTACCTTTGTACCTACCTAGTCAAACTTAATCATAACGAGTCTTAAAAGACACACCTCGCCCTCGCCTAATCTCCATCTGATATATTCTTTTTTTTTCTAATATTGAAAATGTGGCTCTTAAAGTTCTGTGAGTTTATTTTTAAATAAAAAATACATCAACAATAATGATAATGTCTAAAAATATGCATTTTTATCCGTATTTAATTGATAAATTGTCTCCTTTAGACTTATTTTTTAACTATAAACAAAATAGTATTAGGCAATGTCTTAAAAACTAAACCAAAAGTTAAAACATTTAAGATTTAAAAAATTCAAACGATATTAAACGGTCATAAAATCAAATAAAACTTAAATAAAATTAAATAAGTTAAATATGATTGAAAAAGATAATCCTTACCTGTTGAAGAATTTTAAATTTAATTAAAAAAAGAGATTGTTAAATAAAAATTAGTTGATTTATTTTAATTTATAAGAAGTTATTAATTTACAAAAATTATCCGATCAATTAATAAATAAATTAATTCTTAACAACGAGAGAGTTATTAATAAAGTTAAAGCTGAATCGAAAAGTTATACGATTCAAAGTTTTTACGATTAAACCGGTTAAATTGATAGAGTTTTTTAATCGTTGGTATTAGATAATTAAAATATTATTCCAATCTTTTAAATTAATTTTAAGTTAAGCCTATTATTTTTACCGCAAACAAAATAGTATTAGACAATGTTTTAAAATAAAAAGTCATAATATAAAATAAAAAGTTAGAAACTCTTAATTAGTACATTAAATGTATAGGAAAACTTATAAATTACGTATTTTTAATTAAATTAATATGTAAAAATATGATTTATTCGTTAAACTAATAATTTAAAATTCTAAAAGACTCACTCCTTAAGGAGTAAGGAAATATATGTGATTTGAAATAAAGCTCCATGACTTAGCAAACCTTTATAAGACACATCTTTTTCTTTGTCTTGGATTCTCATATTTTATAGGAGTCTTCGAAACGTCTTGAATATGTTTATGAGGAATCTAGACTATAAATAACAGTGTTAATATAAAGTATGAACATACTAAATCAACTTAAATTATATTAAATAATACTTTATTATGCTCCAAAGTTGGCAAAAGTGGGAAAGATTCGTTACGAATACTAGATTATCATGAATAGTTTGTTAAACAACCAAAAAGGGATGACATAAGGTTCGGGTTTGGTTTAAAGTTTTATTGAAATTGAAATTTATTTAAAATGATATTGTTTTCTCGAGTTTTGAACAAAACATTTCAAATCCGAACCTAATTTAAAGTCTAGAAATAAAAAAAAGTTTCGGGTATGATTAGAGTGAATCGGATCTGAACTTAATTGTCAAGCTTAATATTAAATTTGATGTTTTATTATCAAATTTTATATCAAATTAGTATAATCAGAAATTGAATTTTAATTATAATTTCTATAAATAAGTAATTTTTCTCAATATTTTTTCTAACAATGAAAATTGGATCAATGATTAAATTCAATATTTTGTTATTTAACTATCAAAATAACTTGAATATTAATTTTAATATTCATAAAAAGTAAAATTTGTTAATATGAATAGGAATAAGATCAATATAATTTGTAGCCCTTAATTTTCAAAATTTACACCAAAATAATTTTATTAGATATTATTTTCCAGTCATCTTTTTATTTACAAAATAATTTATTAGTTTCATATAATTTACAAATTATTATCATGTACTATTAAAAAATTATTCTCTATAAATTTGAAGATAATGATTGTTTTTCTTTTTCCGAAAATAATATCTCTACCGGTTAAAAATAAAGTTACTTATATTTCTGAACTTTCTCAAATTTTGCGATTGAAAACTTTTACTTGGTTGTTGTTATTGATGGATACTTCTAAACCTTCTTAGATTCTGCAATTGAAGACTTTTCCTTGGTTGTTGTTGTTGACTGTATATTTTTCGTCGTTATATAATAATAATAAAAGCATAATTATCTTTAGCTGTTCTCATATTGTCCTATTGTCTGGGTCTGGCTGTGGAATGTCGGGTCAGACCCGATTGCAAGTAACCGGATAGTTCGATTGGATTTAAAGGTTAATTATGTCAAAAGGCAGTTTCCGCGTTGTTGCCATTAATGATCGTGATAGATCCAACTTTCTTCTTTTCTATATTTGCAATTGTATCCTTGCAAATAAGCCGTCATATAGTATTTACCCTTATCTTTACATTTCTCTTTTTCACTCCAAAAATTTATATATTTCAAATACTTTCGGCAAATTATAAATCTCTCATTTAATTATTCTCTTATACCTCAAATATATCATTATTATCACACATTTAGTCTGAAGTCCCACAATAAAGCGAGATTTAAGAAAGTTTGATAATACGCAACCTTACTCCTACATAGTAGAAAGGTTGTTTATGATAAACTCACATATAAACGTGACAATAAAAAAGTGATGTAGGTTAAAGAGTAAATAAATTAAACTAGTATATTAAATGACTATGTAAATAAAATTACAATAAATACATAAATAAATAAAATATAAAATATAACTAAAAGATATATCTGATGGTGTCCAGATTTGCTAGTACCTGATAAGTTGCAAAGTCTAACTTTTCTTGTCTCTATTAAGCTAAGAGTCCTTGCTCAGAAATCAATGAACAATAATATTTTTAATTAGAAAAACCTACAATGATTCTCATAAAAAGACAATTATTGTCACTATAAGTCTATATTATGATGAAAAATATAAACATTTTCATTTAATTGTAATGCTTAATTTGGAGGAAGAGTCTCGGAGCAACTAATAAAAGTTGATCCTTTGTGTCCTTCGGGTCACAACAACTTTTTTGTAAGAAAATACAATAGAAAGATTGCGTACATCGATGACCTTTTTAGATTCTTATAAAACAACGAGCTTTGTATATGGGATATTTTAGATAGAAATTCTTTAAAATATATTTAAAAATTAGAGTGTAATTACATATATTATTTTTAGTAAACATTTAAGCTATTTTTTTTGAAAATATTTGGAAGTTAGAAAGCAATTATATAAACTGAGTTACAAAAAAGTAATTATATAAATGTGATCGAGAAAGAAGGGTCAACAGTGAATAAAGGTAAATATTAGGGGCTGAACTCGAAATAAGAGAAAAAAGGGACCAAAAAGAAATATGAAAGAAGGGAGAATTATTTGAGACTAGTGGAAGTGGCATCACTTTTTAATCTTTTGATGAAATCTACTCGCTTTGGACCCGTCTTTTTTATCTCTATCGATTTCATGTGAGCTCTCAAAGTCTTCTTCGTCTCCTTCTTCCTCTCTCTCCATTATACTCATTCCAGTTCATGTGATCAGTAAGTGACTAACCACTTCTCTTTTTCTAGTTTAGAATGCGCTGATTTGTTGAATTTTGAGATTTGGTTCTGGTTGAGCTAATCTGATTGAGTTCGGTGCCTTTACTTTTTGTGTTTACATCATTGCTTAGTCTGATTCATTTACTACGGGATTCTAATTGAGTAGAAGGCTCAGTTGGGAGAGAGTTGTTGGATTTTAAAATCTTGCGTGCTCTTTTCTATTATTCAGATTTTTTTTTTTGAGATTGGAGATTCGTTTTGGACAAAAGGGTATTCTAAAGATTCGTTTTTTAGAATGAGTTTGGTCCTTGTTTTTATTTTGGCACATAGTCTTGAGCAGTCATATCTTGATTGGCTGTTTATAAAAGGTATTAGCTTTGAGATGCAAGCATTGTCTGAGTTTTGCTTGGTGAAATTTGATTCTATTACTGTAATTCCAGGTGGGTTATAAAGGTAAGAAATGGTGGCTGAGTCTTGGTTTCGTAGCCTGTGGAAGATCCCACGAAAGCATGAATCTGTTCCTGAGAAGGCATCGATTGGAGTTTTGGCGTTTGAAGTTGCAAGCTTGATGTCTAAGGTAGTCCACCTATGGCAGTCTTTAAGCGATAAACAGATTTCTAAGTTGAGAGATGAGATACAAAATTCTGCTGGGATTAAGAAGCTTGTATCAGAAGATGAGGAATTTATTGGTGGTTTGATTCGTGCTGAAATGATTGAGAGCACGGTACATGTGGCTAAATCTGTAGCTAGAATCTCAAAGAAATGTAGTGATTCTAGTTTGAAGAGTTTTGAGCATGTTTTCGATGAATTGCTCAAGATTGGTGCTGACCCATATGGGTGGACGTTTACATGTAAGAAGATGGACAAAAAGGTTAAGAAAATGGAGCATTTTGTGTCGGTCAATGCTACTCTGCATCAGGAAATGGAAATGCTTGCAGACCTTGAACAAACTGTGAGGAGAATGAAGGGCAACAACCCTGAGCCAGATAATTTACTCGACTATCAAAAGAAGCTTGTTTGGAAGCAGCAGGAGGTGAAGAATCTGAGGGAAATCTCGCTTTGGAATAGAACTTATGATTATGCAGTTTATCTTTTAGTAAAATCACTGTTCACAATATTCAGTAGAATCAATAATTTGTTTGGATATTATCCTGTGGTTTGTTCTGGAGATTCGAGTGTTCCAGATTCTGATTATATCTATCGCAATCAGTCAGTTTCTGCATTATTGCATCCTCCGGTGCACCCATCTGAAAATGCTAGCATTCCCAGATTCTCTTCTGGCCCCCTTGACAGGTTCCCTCTGAAATCAGGCCCGGTTACAAAGTCAAATATGACCAACAACTTCTACTCAGGGCCCCTTGGTAGCTCAGCCACCAAGTCAGGCCATAGTTCTGGAAGGAGTACCAATGCACACTTCTTTTCTGGTCCAATTGAGAGACCAGTTGCAATGTCAGGTCCGATTGCAATGTCAGGTCCAATCTCTAGTACAAATAAAAGAAGCAAGAAAATTTGGCGGTCTATTCGATCACCTTCTCCTCATATAAAGACCCCACATTCGAAAGCAAATCGGCTCACTCAAGTTGGACCATTTAAAGGATGCATGGTAGCAGGAAACAATTCACCTGTGGCCAACTGTCACATTAGTTCAGCTGGTATTCAGTCTGGAATTCTTGATGTATCCAAGGAAAGTAATTCTGGACATCCTTCTCAGAGCAGTCTAACTCATGCCAGCCCATCAATATTCAACTACCAAAGTAAGTTACTGGCTGCTCTTCCGGACACCCTTGGAGCTGCTGCTTTAGCACTGCATTATGCAAATGTTATTATTGTAATTGAGAAACTAGCTGCATCTCCTCACTTGATTGGCCATGACGCTAGAGATGACCTCTACAATATGTTACCAGAAAGTGTAAGATCTGCTCTGAGGGATAGACTAAAGCCATACTCAAAAAACTTGGCTTCATCAGTTTATGATACTGTGCTTGCAGGAGAGTGGACTGAGGCAATGGCATCAATTTTGGAATGGTTGGCACCGCTTGCTCATAACATGATAAAATGGCAATCAGAGCGTAGTTTTGAGCAACAAAACTTTGTCTCTAGGACAAATGTGCTTCTTGTACAGACCCTTTACTTTGCAAACCAAGAAAAAACAGAAGCGACGATAACTGAGCTTCTGGTTGGCCTAAATTATGTCTGGAGATTTGGGCGGGAACTCAATGCCAAAGCTTTGAAGGAGTGTGCTGGCAATAAGGTATTTGATGAATTTACGGAGTTAGATAAATAGAACTGCTGTCAGAGTTGTTGACATCACTGGCAAAATCCTGGTTGCACTCCCATCAAATGGATTCCAGGATTGCCAATGCCCGAGACGCTGGCACCTTTCCCAGTCTATGAGGCTTCCCAATTCAATGCATACATTTTGTTTACGCTCCTTCTGCTGAGGAGATCAAGGCAGGGTCTTCACTGGAATTTCTTATACTATGTAGTATTATCAGTCGGTTGAAATTATATTTGAGCGCCCATATAGCTAGCTAGGTTTTACCTTTACTTATGGGTGGAGATTTTCCGCTATTAGTTGCTTAAAGAAGTGGCTGCTTTATCCATTTTGTAAGCTGATGTAGTCTTATTAATCTGCTGTTGGGTAATTTGTGTATATTCAGAAGAAATACCTACCTCTGTTTATTGTAAAATTGTTTTGTACGAGTTATAACTATGTGCATTGAGATGAACATTCTGGTTTTAGTAATATTGTTGTATGTACGACTTGGTTGTAATAAACCTGCTTTGTCTATATCAGGTTTCTTAAACACATCTTGCTCTCGAACTTTTCATTTTTGCACTCGCCAGAATGGCAACGACAATAAACTTGTCAGTTCCACACAGCTAACTTCTGGCAAGATCATTTCTTTTTACCTGTTTCATTGACTGTTCCGGGGAAGTGATTTATGATATTATTGGTAATGAATGCAGTTCATAGTCTCAGTGAAACTGTTGTTAGATCTTCATGGCTATTAATTGTATTTGTAGATAATCAGGATGACAATTTTGGTCCGGCTCGGCTGACCAACCTGAACCGGTTCAGATCGTTTCAGACAAAATGACGCTGTTTTGATAAGTTGTAATGAATGCAGTTCCTAGTCTCACTGATACTGTTGTTATATCTTCATGTATTGATTGTATTTGTACATTATCAGGGATGATAATTTTGGTCCGGCTCGACTAAGCAACCCAAACCAGTTCGGATTGTATCAGGACAAAATGATGCCGTTTTGTTAAAACTTGACAAAATGGTGGAAAACTTCCCTAAATACAGGTTTACTTTTTTCTCCAAATCCTGGATTTCTAGCACTAATTGTAGATGCATTGCATCTAATCAATCATCTGTCCTTTTTTTCTTTGAAATATTTAACCAAGATAGGGACATTTTCATTTTCTTGTCTTGTTCTGTTATGAACAACTTTCCTTTCTATCACACATCTCTTCTTCTTTTCTTGGATAAGATACTAGTTAGATGAGGCATGGCATGTTAAACTAAAATCTGTTTGTTACATGTATTCTTTTAACCCAAAAGATAATGACAAAAGGAACAGGAAAAAGTTTTTGTTAACAATAATGTTTAAATTGATCAATCAGAACCATAAACAAACAAACAGGAACATTAGAAAATGTGTGGAAAAGGACTTCATTTGTTGGCAATTCTTTGTCTTTATTTCTTTTTTTTTGGTTTACCAACAAAACTCAAATGGAATAATGAATTTTGAAGTTTGAAACTTTTTTTAACAGATTTTTTAATTTTAATGTTTAACTTTTTAAAGACTTTAATTAAATCATTATCATCGTTATCATACCAGTTCGAAGTCTTGCAATAAAGCAGAGTCTCGGGAGATCTGATAGTATGTAACCTTACCCCTACATGATATAGAGGGTATTTTCAGTAGACTCACTTTAATTAAATATTTTAAAATTTTAAAAATTTAATTAAAAATTTGATTGATATTTAAAGAATTACGTGACATTTTCTCCTAGTATAATTTATATAACCATTAAATGTATTTATTACAATAAGTCTTTGTGTAATTTTTTAAATATATTTTTATTTTATATCAGTAAAATATTAATTAATTAAACTCGAACTCTTAAGCATGATTTAATGAAAAAATATTTTTTAATTTAAAATATTACAATTTTAATTTAAGAATACTGTCTTACAATTTCAAGAAAAGAATGAATTTTAATAAAAAATGGATAATTTTAATTATTTATAAATTAAGAAATTTTACAAAAAAATTGAATTGAAAATAAATCATTAAAATATTATATATATAAATAATTATTTTCTCAAATCAGTTAAATAAGATTAAAACTAAAACTAAAATTAAAATTAAAAATTAAAATTCTTTATTAATTGAGTTTAAAACAAGAGAGAGATTGAAAAGTCATTTCCTTTGAATGGTAAGTGAACCTCAAGCCTACGCCTCTCTTTCTCTCCCTAATTTCGCTATAATTTTCCTGTCATCGTCCTCTCTCTCTTTTCCTCTTTCTCCTTCTTTCTCTCTTTGCAACCGTTGTTTGGCTTTAATGTCCGCGCCGAGGTCTCGCCGAACGACGTCGTTGAGAGACACCTCCAGTGATTCCGAGAAGTTGGAGGACGCCACTGGAAGCTGGGATGAAGCACTCGACTGGCTTAAGCTTGAGGTCCTCCAATTCTCTCACTTTCTTCGCCCTTGTTTCTTTTTTTCTTTTTATCTGCATTTTGATTGACTTGTCTCTTTTGTTTTGTCTGAGAACAGAACCCTAACACTCTCTCGTGCTCGGTTCCCCATCGTTCAAATTACAAGTGCTTGCTTGAGGCGGAGCAGGTTCTCGCCGAGGTTTGCCTTTCTCAAGAATTATCTTTTCTTGAAGTCGATTCTGCAAGTGCAATTTCTTGATTTTCTTTAGGATCAGAAGCTATTCTAGTTTTATTGCTTGGAGTTTTTAGGTTTATGGTGTTTAATTGGTATACGGATCAAGAATGTAGTTTAGTTTTGACGGAATAGAAGAAGTTATCAAAATTCTAACTTGCACAGGTGTTGTGTTCGGTTGTTACTGTGCAAAGCCCACTGGTCACGGAAGTATAGACATTCATTAAATGCTAGTTTGAGGCCATGTGGCATCGATTTTCATTTTCTGATCAAGTACCTTGTTTCTTGATGTGTCACTAGTGGCAAGAAAACCAAAGATTTTGTCTTGTACTGGTTGATGTCTTTAGTTTACCCATATGTTTGTGACAATTTAGTTTGACTATAATATTGATATGATAGATTGCCAGTTGTTCTAACATTTTGGCGATTTTTCTAAATTCAATGCAAATATGTTTAAAGTTCCATAAATTTATATTAACCAGAAGAAGTTAACTGGTACTTCCATTTCTTCATAATTGGAGCTTACTCAACTGCACAATTACGCAGCTATATTTTACCCCTAAAGATGCAAGTTTCTACTAAGGCTGTTACTCTGCGAAGACCAAAAAAAAAAAAACAGTGATCGTTTACTCTTGTCAATGCTTCTTCTGGTTACCACTATTTTTGGTTTTGGAAGTAGTGGTTTACCCACCACTGTAACTGTAATGGGGTATCTTTATATTATGATGTTGAAAAGACACCAAACACACTGCATCTTTTATTGTTGAAGCTGTAGTTCTAGTAGCTTCTTGTTTATGTGAATTGAATTTCAATGTCATATATAATTAGTATAAGCACATTATCTTGGGTCATCTCTTGATGGGGCGATTCATCATATATAATTAGCATAAGAAAAAGTCTTGGGTCTTTTCTTGATGGGCTGATTATTTTATTATTTTATTTTAATTTTGTTTTAATTTGAACTCTTCCACTATTTTGACCGTATCTTTGTCATCCGAACTCCGAATGACATGATTCTCGAACCGTTGGATTCGTAAGAAAATTGTCTACCTTTTTATATGAAATTTGTAAATTTTCAGATTTAATTGACAATTA
>JAOSBP010000003.1:29005553-29021959 GCA_027563825.1 Erythroxylum mucronatum
AATATGTTACTCACTCTTAGAGCCCTTTCCTTTGACTTGTCAAATGATTTCATGTTATGCTATAACTCTCTTGTTTTTGCGTTTCGTTTATGATCTTGCTGACTAACTAGTACGAAAAATTCAACAAGTTGCAGGTGTACACAACGGCAGATGGTGTGACTACAGTGGCTTTAGAACACCAATTACTTGTAGACTTAGCTAGGGATGGCAAAGGTATGGGAATAGGCGACCTGATGTCTATCATCTTTCCTAGTCTTAGACCAACAAAGATTCTGTCAAATACCTATGGATGCTTTACATGCAGTTATTTTCTTGAGCTACACTATAACTCCATATATCCTAAAGGAGGTAAACATTTTGGGACTTAATACGTTTCAAATCAGTTTTGAAATGAATGAGATAGATACTTGCCTCGTGGCATGTCATGAAGCATGAAATCTTTGTTTTCTCTCATATTATGAGCTTTGCATATGTTGTGAGCGAATGTAGTTCCAAACTGTTAGAAACTTGGTATTGTTTCTGTGTTGTTTTTTAACTGATGATGCTTAAAGCTTGGATTTGATTGTTGCAGAAATGGAAATTGCAAGAAAATTAAAGGAGACACAAGGTTTACTTGGTTCAATAGCACAAAACTATCTACGTCCAAGGATCATTCACATACCGGATTTTTCACTAATATCAAGAGAAGAAGAATACAAGAGATTGGGTATACATAAACAATTGCAAGAGTTCTCTCAAACTCTCTAATACCTCAGTATGTACTCTAGCACTCTCTGTTTTTCTCTCCTGAATCACAGAATTGTAAGCAAAGGAAATAACTTGTAATTTTGTGTTGTTATTTATTGAAGCTTGAGGCTTGTCTATTTATAAGTGTTGTCAATGCTTCCTTTCGGTTGAGTCTGAACCAGTATATGTATATTGCATGTGTCATGCACGTGCCCCTTTTAAACTCTGTCTATCAGATATTCAACTTGTATTTGTTGAGATGCTACGTTTTGCTAGAATGAATACATCTGCGTTTTGGTTATGCTTCTGACGACTCCACATGACCCTCACATGTTTATTACTCAGTTTGAGCTTAAGTCTTCAGTCTTCTTCGAGCTCTCCAGAGCTCTTCCTTGTAAGCTTCAGACATTTCCTTCTCTTATTTCTTCTTTGATCCCTCATCTGTGTCCTTGATCTGAAGCGATTATGTGTGGATTTATGGAGAATTCATGTGTTTCTTCACATTCTTCCCTCCTTCTTTATGAATCCTCAGTCAACCCTTCAATTCGTGATCAATTTGAAAAGCCCGAAACCCTAATTTTTTTCTTTTTTTTCTTGTTGTTGTGAGATCGACGGGTAAGCCCCTTTTTCATTTCAAGGTGCTTCATTTATCTGTAGAAACTCTCTACAGAAAATGATTTTCTTTATTGGAACTACTTTTGTAACAAAATCTGATGGATTGTTGATGGGTAGTAAATCACCAAAAGGTCTGGTTGGGTGGCTTGGGTCTTTTCTTGATGGGTAGTAAATCACCAAAAGGTCTGGTTGGGTGGCTTGTTGAGAGTATACAGACCAGGCGGATTGCTAAAGTGATGATGTACAAAGTGCTATCCCAAACACTTTTTGGCATGCTAGCTGGTTGGTATAGCCAATCCGAGCCCATATGTTTGGCTTGGAAATTGAACATAAGCTTACCTGTCTAGATCTATACATTTCAAAGATACTACGTTGAGCTTAAAGAGGAGTTGAAGTGACATTTATAGGCCCTGCCAACTTTTAATGCAATGTACTTAAAATTCTAAGGGAAAATGTTGAAAAGTTATAAAGCCAATTTCTTGTGATGTTCTAGGCTATGTGGAGAATCTTGAAACTTAACTGTACACTTTTTATATTCTTAGTGATTTTAACTCAATCAGATCATGCAGGCCAATTAACTTAGTCCAAGTCCAATGATGCCATGGTTTGGTTAGAGATGGTATGTGTGTGGCCCTGTGGACTTCCTCATTGAGCATTGTGTAGATGCACTTGACATTTGTTTCTTCATCTGTGTCTTCTGTAGGAAGTGAATTTGCTTTTATTGGTGATTAGAATTTCTGCAATATTTGATGAGAAAATTTCTTACCTGTTCTCTTTTTGTAACTATTGGGCTTCTTTGGACAATGTTTGGATATGGACTTTGCTTTCAGGTACATGGTGTTGTGCTTGTTAATATTGATGAAGCTGGTACCTTGATAGTGACTAACTATCGTCTTATTTTTCTGGTAATTTTGCACTTTCTAACTCTTCATTTGAACATTACTCTGTTTCAGTTGCATACTTCAATTGCATTCCATCTTTTGATTTGTCTCTTTCCTGCTATTTTTTCATACATGTAAGAAGCTAATGAATCAAGTTTCTTCATTATAACGAGGTGTACTCTTTGTGTTACTGCATTCTGCACGCATGCTTCACAATGAAGTCGTAATTTTACTTTTTAATTCCTTTTCAAGAGTGAGGGAACTGAAAATGTCATTGCACTTGGAACAATTCCACTGGCAACAATTGAGAAGTTCAACAAAATTGTAAGTTGTTATTCTTTAGTATGTTTATCAGATGAATTTGGTACTGCTTGCTTTTTGCACGTGTTAACTATTGTTAAGAATTTTTGTTTGATTCTCTACCCTGGGTTTTCATTCAGCCATATTATTGGTTGACAGTGCGTGCAATTTTTCTTTCTGGGTTGTATCTAGGTTGTTAAGATTCAATCGGCCCCTCGCCAATCAGACAAGACCCCTTCCCGTCGACTTCTGCTGGTCATTGGTATGCATTATACTGGTTCATTTCGTTGAATCTATTTCTCATTTTGTATCAATTTAACATTTTTGCATTGTGGGAGAAAATATGAACATGATTTGAGGGTCTTACTATATGTCATTTACTGTGTTAGCTTTTGTTATTCTGTATTTGCATGCATAGACACATTCTGTGGGATTACCATGGGGGGTGGGGGGTGTACGTTTGGGCTGCATGATAATATGTTAGCTCTGTGGTTGTTCTCTGCTGACTGTCGTTCATGGTGCTTAGCCCATAGCAAATATAAAGTTTATACATGCAAGGCATGGAAAGTGGTTGAATACCTAATCCGCGTGCGGTAGTTATATTTTACTTGGTCAGTGGAATGGAAGTTATTCGCATTGCCTCATAATTTATTTTCTTTTTTGATCTTTCGCATTTTCAGAGGTTTATAGTTGTTATTGTATATGTGGTCCTTGGTTTGACCCTAACAGAATTAAGACTTCTCTTGTACTCTACAGGCAAGGATATGAGAATAATAGTCTTTGGTTTCCGTCCTCGAACAAAGCAGGTAATGCTTCTCTTTATAGAGTTTATTCTGTTCTTGTTCATATGATTTATGATGTTATGGTTTTCATTTTATATGTATAAAATGTTGTCATTGAAAGTAACTTTGGGAGAAGTTCAAATAAATTGCCATTGATTCCCTATTTGTGGCAATTCTGTGGTTTACCTTTTCTAGTAGTTTCCTAGCCATATATACTCTTTGAATTAGTTGAGCATAATTATTCCGGGAAACTCACCAGTTACAGCAAATTGCTTTAACTGTTTTTGAGGGATGGTCCTGTCCTTTGCTTAAAATGTCGGTGTTCTAATTAGTTGTAGGTTAAACCTCTTGTAGCTGGTTTGAAAAAAAGAGTGCATCTCTCTAATTGATTTGACTAATCTGACAGCAAAAGCAGTTTCAATTATAAGTGAATAGTGCCTTTGTAAAGTGGATGTCTATCTTTCTGCAAATTAAAGTATGGATTCATGAATGGAAGGAGAAATGGATGATCTTTTGAATCTTGGATTTATCCATTGCTCTGACCTCTCTTGTCCTTTATCCCCCCTTTTTATATCCTTTTAGTAAACTATACTTCAATTCCATGCTTCTGTTTGAGTGCTGAATTTAATACAATGTACTTACCAGAGTGTGTCGATTATTTTCATTGTATAGAGGCGGACAATATATGATGCATTGTTGAGGTCTACGAAGCCATCAAGTATCTGGGATCTTTATGCTTTTACTTGTGGGCCTTCCAAATTCACTAATCTTAACCCCAAAATTCGACTTCTGAATGAATATTTTCGTCTTCTTGGAAGAGGCTCCTTTTCTGCATCGATGGAAATGATCGAGCAGGGGTCATATACATTTTGTAATGACTTGTGGAGGATCAGTAGTATTAACTCAAATTATACAGCGTGTGAGAGCTATCCATTTGCCGTGATTGTTCCAAAATCAATTAGGTAAGGTGCTTAATTATTGCAATGCAGCAAAATAGTGGAATTGGACACAAAAAAAGAAAAGAAAAGATTATGCATTGAAATCCATAATCTTTTCCTTGTCACTCACTATTACTGTTTGTCATGGCCCACTAAATCTGAATTTTATAACTAATACTTACATGGTACAATGGTAGCGAGGAAGAAGTGCTTCAAGCATCCACGTTTCGTGCTAGGTGTCGTTTGCCCGTAATATCTTGGTGTCATCCTGGTATGGAGGAACTGAACTCATTATTTTGATTATCAGGATCTCCATTCTTATACCTGTACATACATATATGCAGAATCAGGGGCAGTCCTTGCACGTTCATCCCAACCCTTGGTTGGTCTTATGATGAATATGAGGAGGTAAGACAGACTTTTTGCTTTTTTGCCACCCATTAGGAATATGTTCATGATATATCCTCTTTTCCTTTTTCATGGTTACGTATGACTGTTTGAAATTGTTGAACGAGCCTACAGCAATGCAGATGAGAAACTTGTTGCTGCACTTTGTGATCAACTTGGAGGTGCAAGGGGGAATAGGAGGTATGATTTTCAGTTATTTCTGTCTTGTATCCCTCTTTTTATATATTTCTTGTGTGTTCTAGAGTTGTATTCTAAAGTGATTTTAGCAGTGCATGATATTGTGCTGCTGGTCTTCACGTTTCTTTGATTGGTTAATTTGGAATGTTTTTCTTTTGTATGTTATGTTCTGAAACTATGCGTAAGAGAAGCTAGAGCACTTTTTGATACATATAACCTAGCACTGAAATATGGGGAGTTCTTTGTATTGTTATTATTTTCCGCTGAAGTCTGGTGTTTTGATGTTGATAGAAACTTTAGTGGTGGCAAACTAGATCTATGATGCTCTGATTTGATTTTTTTATTTGCTTGTTTATCAAAAGTACTTCATCTCAATCTATTTCTTAACATGTTCTCCAGTGGCTTACCTCGTTTTTCCCATTCTTTCTCGATTTTAGAAAGTTATACATTGCTGATGCAAGACCCAGAAAGAACGCTTTAGCAAATGGAGCAATGGGAGGTGGTTCTGAGTCATCTTCTAATTATTTTCAGTCTGAGGTATCTTTATCGAAAGCTACCATTCTTTTTATATTGTCATCAACTTTAATTCATCTTATCTAATCTCCCCTTCAAATTTCTTTGCAATCTCATCAGATTGTTTTCTTTGGGATAGACAACATACATGCAATGAGAGAGAGTCTTTCTCGTCTAAGAGACTACTTAGATACCCATGGCAAGACTTCTTCAGATGGAATGTCATCATTTTTGGTCAGTCCTGAAGTGCCATAAAACGGCTGCTTCACTAGTAATTGACTGCTGATATCTGGATTAATTAATGTTTTTGTTGTACGCTGTTATATATTAGCTGCATTTAATTCATTGAGGGCTATAATGAAGAACAATTGAAATGACTACCTGTTGCTTTGGGTATGAAGAATACTCATACTTTTCATGTACTGACCCATGTACTTACATAGTTGAGAAACTTCTCCGAAATGTTAATCTTAAACAGATTAGTGGCTCTCATTAATGTTCCTATTGATAAATATTGATTGTTTCAGAGACATGGTGGTTGGACTTGGGGTGGAGGCAATCTAAGCAGTATGTCTGCTTCTGTTTCATCGCTTGGTGATAGTGGTTGGCTTATACATGTCCAGAGTGTCTTGGCTGGTGCAGCTTGGATTGTTGCTCGTGTTGCAATGGAATCAGCTTCTGTGCTTGTACATTGTAGGTAAGCAATTGTTCATTCATGCTGTGATGGTGACACCTGAAGTTAATATAAACTGTAGAGTGTACTCATGCTATCCTTTTTTTAATTTTTATTTTCTTCTAGATTTGTTAAAATTTACATATTCTTTTTAGTTTTTTTGTTAATTATTGAGTTCTTTCCTTCGTGCTATACTTAGTTACTTATTTAGTGCATGTTGCAAGCAGAGAAAGCAGTGGCTGAGGTATTTTTGTTTCTAAAAAATTCAAAGTATTGATTTGCCACTTCTATCCCACAAAAATTCCTGGTCTTTCTTTCTCACTCCGTGAAGAATGCAAGTGTCTTTTTGCTATTTTCTACACAGATAATGGAGCTTTTACTTTGGTTTTCTTAAAGTAAATTTCAGAAAATGTAAAAGCAAGTGATTGTGCTGGACATATGTAGTTCCATTGTGTATCAAAGGAACAAATGCTGCTGGTTTGTGCTGATGACCTCGTGTAGATGTTGAGCTTGTGATGGCAATTTATGCTTCTTAGACTCAGCTTGATACAAAAGCTGCAATAATTAGCTATAAATATACAAAGTTCTGATTTTTATTTTAGCGTAATGGGGTTTCAGATGCACATACTCATTTGCATAAAGCAAATATTCTTTGAGGAGATGATTGACTTTTATTTGCAGCTTTATTTGTGATCTTCCTTTTCTCTTGTCTCTGTTTTATCACTCTCTATTTAATATCTGATAACATTTCGTTTCATTTCTTCTGCAGTGATGGGTGGGATAGAACTACTCAATTGGTTTCACTTGCTAACTTGTTACTGGATCCATACTACCGAACTTTTAAAGGGTTTCAGGTGCTACCACACCTGCTATATTGATTGCAAATTCTTCTTTCAAATATGATTAAACTATGCCTCTTATGACTTAATTTCCATGTTATCTTGTGGTTCCAGTAACTAGGCTTCCTTTGCTACTAGAAAATATTTTTCATTTGCGGTTTTCTAAATCTGCAAGAATGTTAATAACTGAAGAAAATGATTTCCAAAATAGTCTATAAAATGAAATCTTCAAGGGAACAAATCAAGTCAATTTCATTCTTACGATATTGGTGTAGAACAAAGAAAACAACGAAAAGATGTTTTCAAAAAGACTAGAAAAGGAAACATTGGGAGATTGTTTCGTAAGGAAACATTTTCTATTTTGATATAGCAAACAAATTTCAAAAAAGAAAAATGATTCTAGTCCCTGTTACCAACTACATACTTTTTGTTTTGCCATCTTTGTGGTCAGTCCTTGTTTTTAAGACTTTTCATCTCCCAGATCCACCCCAATACCTTCAGAAAAGTAAATAGTTTACATCTTTTACTGATGTTACTTTGTAGCTTGCCTTCTTACATGAAGGTTTTAACTCTGTGGGACATGCTTGGAAATTTTTACAGGCACTTATAGAAAAAGACTGGCTAGCATTTGGTCATCCATTTGCAGATCGCATGGGGATGCCAACTATATCTGGGAACAGCAACATGCCTTTTGAATTATCTCGACAGTCTTCTGTTCCAGCTTCATCTATGCGCCAATCTTCAGCAGCTCCAACACCCAGTTCTCATTCTCAGAGCAACTATTCTCCCATATTTTTGCAGGTATATGGTCATATATCAATTTTCTTTCTTTGCATTTTATCCTGATCTTTATGACTGTTCTAGTTGCAACTCGTTGATATGATATGAGTATGCATTTTTTGTCGTAATAGTGATGTGCTACTTTTGTTTTATTTTATTTGTTTCATGCAACTTTTGGTCAGGTGCATGTTTTTGGACGAGGAAGTATTGTATCTATTACAATCTGTTTTTATCATCTACAAGAAGCTTTTTAATGATTTCTTGAGGTTTGGTATAAAGTTCCTCAGTTTTTCAAGTTACAACCTCTAGATGCTAGAAAGTTTTAAATTCCTTTTGTTGGGTGATCATTAGTGTAATTGTGTGAGGCTAATGATATTATATTGATGCTCATTTTGTGTATGTTCTTTCTTGGTACTCCAAGTTTTTAACTAGATTTTCACCAATGTTCTAATCTATTCTTTTAATTCCTAAATTTTGCTGATTGAAAGTTGTGAGCCTTGTGATGTAATTATCATGTTCTGCTAGTTAAGAGTTTGTATAGATGTCGTCCATCCTATGGCCCTCATACTTTCTATTTTGTTTTCTTTAATTAGATGAGAGACAAGTCTCCTGTTTAAAAACTGAGAGAAAAACAATGACTTTCGTAGATTCTTTTCCTCTGGCCATTACATATTGGTAGACTTCTTAGCAGATGATAGTCTTTGCAAAGTTCATAAAGAGTTTTCAATGTTTTATGGGGAATTTGAATGTTTCTTTCTATATGCGCTGGGGTAGAGCATTCAGTTCAAACTCATATCAGCCATTGACAAGACGACGTGCCTTTAGAGCCTTGTTGGACAACTGAGGGATAATTATGGATAGGATTCGTGCCAAGTTTGAAACCTACTTCTGGTTGTGTTGGGACTGAATTTAAGATAGATGGTGCGTTGCCTTTTTTTAGCAACTGACAGTTTTACATCATCTGTATTTTGCAGTGGATTGATTGTGTTTCTCAGTTGCTGAGGATATATCCTTTTGCTTTTGAGTTCTCTCCGGTATGTGCTTCATCTGCGTATGAGTTGTTTCTTTGAAAATATCCTATTTAAAAATGTGAACTAATTTGGCCTCTTAATATAATTGACCAACTTTTTTATGCAGGTCTTCTTGGTTGATTTAATGGACTCTGTGCTTTCTTGTCGATTTGGAAACTTCTTCTACAATAGGTGATCTCCCCATTTCCGTTGTTAACAACTTATGGATTTTTCCTAAGGGATGATTTTTACTCATTTCTGACATTTGTGATGAACTTCAGTTATTGTCGGATACCTGTTTCTTATTGCATAATGTCAATTTTCAGTGAAAAGGAGAGACATCAAGTTGGAGTCTCTGAAATTTGTGGATGCTTGTGGGCCTATTTGGCTGATCTGCGTTCTTCAGAAGGAAGATCTCATGTGCACTGTAATTTCTTTTATAAGCCACTGAATGGTCCGTTGTTACCTCCAGCAGCAGCTTTAGCACCAACTTTATGGCCACAATTTCATCTACGTTGGGCTTGTCCTTCTGAAGCCCATGCTGGGGAGCTTCAAGATCAGTGCAGGGAGATGTCTTTAAAGTTTTTTGAAATCCAGAAGGTAATAGGTCCTTTTATCTTCTTTCATATTGTCAAGTTTACCCTCATATCGAAACTTAAATATTCTTCTCTCAAACATGCTATTGGCATTGATACAACTCACTGATGTTGAAAATTTCAACAGGAAAAAGACACTGCAGAAAGGAAAGCAAAAGAGGCAACAATTGCCTTGGAATCGATAGCTTCAGAGCTACGAAATGAAAAACAAATCAGCGGTTCTGCTGTGGCCTTGGCCAAGAAAGCCAGCAAAGAAAATGCAGTCATCAAGAGAGCCATTCAGTCATTAGGCTGCAATGTTCATTTTTCGAGCAGTGGAAATACTGCAGTGGATATTGAAAGCAGCCTGATTGGACGTCCTCAAACATTAATGTCTTCCCCTTCAAGAAGAGAATCAGATGCTACTATACCACCTAATGATAACACAGATCTCTCTGTCTCCATTAGTCTAGTTGGAGATAATGTTGCTTCTGATAATCCATTTAGTCGAGTATGTGAAGTTTTATGCCCGTTAGGCTCTCGAGAGGGAGGCTGCAGGTGGCCGGATGCTGGTTGTGCCCAACTAGGTAGCCAGTGTGTTGGGGTCAGAGCAAATTTTGATGCAATTGACAGGCTTTCCATTTATGACAGTTATTTTCAGTTGGACTAGGGAACTCCCCAAACATCAACCAAGAGCTTGAGCTCTACTCATCAGGATTTGACCGGTATCTTAGTTGGACAGTAGCTAAAAGCTTGTTTGAAGAAGATTAGGGTTTTATTGAAGCTGCAAGACAGAGCATAGGATGGCAACATTAGTGGATAGACCCGTAGATATTTTTTATGGGTTTCGGGAATAAGTGTACAGAAAGTATTAAAGAGCTGAAAGAATAATTTGTAGAATTGGCATCGCTGAAAGCTGGGAGGAAGACTGCTGGAGGTGATTTACTGGACCTTGTGTTCTTTAAATTAGTCATTCATTTTCTCTAAAGAACTTGAAGAGATTTTTTGTATCCTATGCCATAAATGAACACAAGGTTCTATTAATAAAGAAGCTATTTGACCTTTACTTTGGTTCATATATTTCCTCCTCTTGTTTTGCCTTTTCACTTATTTGCTCCAAAGTTGCTTGGAAGGCTTTCAAGTTCAGTACAATCTTCTACCTTTAATGCCTCTAATTTCCTGAGGAGTTCAACTGAAGATGAAGGCACTTATTTTTTAACAGTCCAACTTAAGTATAGTTCCTTTATGTTGCCTGAAAATTTTGAAAATGTACACAAATTTTCACACCCCTTGAGATCAGGAACTTTAAGAGCTCCTAAATATTTACTTTTACTATTTGAAAGACGAGAAACCATGAACAATTACACTAAACATTCCATATGTCATCACTTTTGATGCCATTGAATAATTCTGTAGTTTGAAAAATTAACAAAAGGTTTAATTAACCCTACATCTTACTTCCATGCCTGGTGAAATTGTGACGAGTGTCTACACCCCTGAAGTTCTTGAAGACGTTGTGTGGGTGACAAATTTGTTTAAACTGCTAACATTGCTCTAACTTGCCTTGTGGGTGACAATCTTGCTTAATTCTTCACAAGCAGGTCCCATCTGAGGATGATGATGATGATGATAGGACTGATGACTTGTTTTGCGACGATCGAGCTTAGATGTTTTGCTACTAGAATCTCCATCTTCTGGTTTAAAAATCCTTCTAAGTTTATCAGTTTTAAATGCCTATGTGGTCTTCCTAACTTGTATTGAATAATTGGATGTGAGTCTTCAGGTCACAAGTTTTAGGATCAATATGCACATCAGAGTCAAAAAATCTCATCCAAGAAGGCAATTACAATTAGAAAAAATTCTTACAATCTTAAGGCCCGTAAACAATTACAGGCTGTGATTTTCAGGTTTTCAAGATATTGGAAATTCGATAGCAGAACAGAAAAAATCTCATTTGTAAGATGACTGATAGATGCTAGATGCAGACTTTTAAACAAAGAGGGTGGAGATGGATGGTTGGCTGGCAATATTTTGGTGATCAAACTGTATTTGAAGGTCAAAAGGGAAATTTCTCCACTGAACTTAGGACCAACAACAGCTAGGACCTAATCTTCGTTCTCAAAATGGAACTCAAACTTGTGGGTGTTTTTTGACAGATTCTGCCCATAAAATTGTTCAAGAAGCTAGAGATTACACTGACAATATCCTCTTTTTTGTCATTGAAAATCCGGAAGGATGTGGTTTTGCAAAAACTGATTCTCCCTTTGTTGCTTCGAGTTGTTTAAATACACAACGAACATATCGACAACTAAGATTTGGTAACGCAGTTCAGTACACTTCACCTATTTCTATGAGGCTCTCATCCAGCTTAATAAACTTTTACTTGTGATACAATAATTTTACCCAAGGTTTTATTGAGTCGATTCACTCAATACTTGACACTATCCCTCGAACTCACACCCTGTGAAAATAAATCACTCCCAATAACAACTCGTGCTAACCTCAACAGAGGATTTTTGCAACAATGGCAGATAATAAAGATGATAAAACAACTCAAGTGATAGAAACTAAAGTAACATAAACAAAGAAGACACTTGAGATAAGAAACAATTCTCCTAAATATTCAACTTCATCAATGAAAGGTGTGGGAAGTTATAGAACAAAATCTGATGTGAACTTTTGAGAAGAATTATTGATCAGTCCACACACAGTAGCATCAAAATGACATCAATCAAATAATCGTTTCATCACTGAAACGTCACAAAAGATACAACCACAACCACACACATTTGCTAGACATTTTTCCCACAAAGACAATAACTCAACAGCCTAGAAAATTCATGCAACCAGTAGAGAAAATGTAGTTGTCCAAGATGAATAAGATCACAAAAAAATCCAGCTACCTTAGATAACACAAATCATTGAAATATGCCGTCAAAGATAGCTCCACAATCGCTAAAAAAATTGCATATTATCCTTCTTAAGATATGGTACTCGTAGAAGACTTCCCTTTTTTCTTCTTCAAAGTATTGACACATTTCACTTGCATATGCCCGAAGACTTGACATTCATGACATTGAATTTTATTTACTTTTCTTTCACTCTTTTTAGTTTTTGCTTATTGTTTGAAATTATTATGTGATGAACTCCTACTATTCTACCTAAACTCGGGTCTATCTTTCTTCAATTTATTTAACCACCTGCTGAAATTTCTTATCAATACTATCATATCCTCATTTTAATTGGATTCATCTCCTAAATCATTCATGGCTTTTCCAACCTCAGCTTGCAATGTCAATCCTTTGTTCTTCTCTCGTTTATCTCTCAACAAGTTCATCTCAAAGTTGGTAAGAATCTCAATTACTTTATCCAAAGATAATTCATTGATATTATAGGCTTCTTTGATGGCTGCAATTTTTGGCACAAATCTAGGAGGCAGTGATCTCAATATCTTCTTGACAAGTTTCATATTTGAATATTTTTTCTCAAGTTGATGTGCTTTGTTGGCAATGTCACGTAACCTCTCATGGAAGTCTCCAATAGTATCACTTTCATCCATCTTCAGTTCTTCAAATCTAGCAGCCAACATATGAAATTTTGAAGTTATCACAAATTTTGATCCCTTGTGTATTGTTTGTAGAATGTCCCATGCTTCTTTTGCCGAATCATAGGCTGATATCGTAGCGAAACAACCTTCATCTACTGCACTGAAGATAGTGTGCATTGCTTGAGAATTTACAAGCGCTCCCTATTCTTCAACCCTTGTCCATTTTGATGGATCTTTAAATACTGCTTCTCCCTTTTTATCAATCGTCACTAGATGTGTCTAGCCATTTAAAACAGACTTCCATGCTTTGGTTCCTTATGCTTGAATGAATACTCTCATCATTGATTTCCAAGTAGAATAATGTGAACCATCTAGCAACGATAGCCTAGTGATTGATGTCCCTTCTCTTGTAGTCGTAATTGTAAAACACAGATTTGTACCAACTTGACGTACCAAGTTTTGATTAGGTGACTCAAGCTCTGATACTAATTGAAAATCCTGAAGGATGTGGTTTTGCAAAAATTGGTTCTCCATTAGTTGCTTTGAGTTGTTTCTATCAATTGTTTAATGCAAAGCAACTGTGTCAGCAACTGTTAATATTCAAGAAAAATACAAACAGAAAATTTAAATACACAACGCACAAGTTGATAACCAAGATTTGATAACGCAGTTCGACACACCTTACTTATGTCTGCGGGGTCCTCACTAAGCTTAATCATCTTTTACTTGTGATATAATAGTTTTACCCAAGACTTTACTGAATCAACTCACTCAACCCTTGACACTATCCCTCGTACTTACACCCTGTGAAAGTAAATCATTCCCAATAATACAAACACCTCATGCTAAGCTCAACAGAGGATTTTTGCAACAATGATAGATAATAAAGATGACGATAAAACAGCTCAAGTGATTGAAACTAAAGTAATATAAATAAAGATGACATTTGAGATAAGAAAATACTCCCCTAAATATTCAGTTTCATCAATCAAAAGTTTGGGAAGTTATAGAACAAAATCTATTGTGAACCTTTGAGAAGAATCAGTGATCAATCCATGCAGCACAACATCAAAACGGCATCAATCGAATAATCATTTCATTACTGAAACATCACAAAAGGTACATTCTTCAACCACACACGTGCTAGACGTTTTTCCCACAAAGACAATAACTCAACAATCCAGAAAATTCACGCAACTAGTGGAGAAAATGCAGCTGTCCAGGATGGATAAGGTCACCAAAAAATCCAATTGCCTTAGATAACACAAATCACCAAAATAGGCTGTCAAAGATAGCTCCAAAATTACCAAAAAAATCTACACATTATTAAGATATGGTGATATTATCATAAATAAATCATATTTTCACTAGGATTTTAACCTTCATGCAACCTTTTGCTTCAAGAATTCTACATAAGGTAGATAACTTGTCATAATGATATTCCACATGTATCCAACTATGTCTAATTACAAATAATGCTCAAAATTTAATTAAAAAGATATCGTAACAAATATCTTAACAATCTCCTCTTTTTTGACATTATTTGTCACATATGAGAACTCCCCTTTAAGAAGATAATTGGACTCTCCCCCTTAATCGAACATCAAATTCTAACTAACATCAAGTTCACATAAATAATTGTCAAATTCATATAAATTGAAAATATTCATAAAATAACCAAATAGAAAATAATCCCAAATAAATAAGTATCCAAACATCCAAATTTCTCTCTTTTGAGACAAAAAGATGTTAAAAAGCAACATTAAGCATCAGCAAGTGAAGAACCCTTTGCTTGAGTTGACAAAGTGTATCCAAACTCGCTTGAAAGATCCCCTCAACATTTGGATTAATGGTTGATGTTTCAGATGGTTAAGACGAGTTAGAAGATAAATAAGGCAAATTGATCATCTGAGCTTGTTTGTTAACATTTTACTATACGAGGAGAGATGTTCAGCAAGGAAACATGTTCAAGAACACTAGCAGCTTTCCGAGGTACATTGTGGGCATACAAAAATTGTGTAATAAGACACAGAAAGTAATAAGACACAGAAAGTATAGCAAAGATTGATGCTTACTACCAACTATAATCATGGCCTCAATAATAATTCTACCCACATTAAAATTTACACCGATACTTATGGCATAAACTAAGTTAGCCTGATAAACTGTAACAATATGAGTACTGTTAGCCTGATAAACTGTAACAATATGAGTACTAGGCATCCAATTTGCCAACAATAGCTTATAAAGTACAAAATATTTCTACGACAACTCAGATGCACAAAGTGCAGAAAAAGATGATCAAGCAGTCAATTTGTCACCCGTTAAAACAATAGCTAACATATCATAGGTCACAATAAAATCACCCTCATAAGACTAATCACTAATCAAATTATCAAACCTAAGAAACGTATTTAACCGAGTTGGATCAAATTTAACCACTGTTCCTCTCACATACACCGTATGATAACTCAATGTAGATTAATCCAAAACACCCTTATTAAGATTGCAATAAAATTCTCTAACACATCCATCAACAGTTAACATATTTCTTTCAGTTAAACAACACATCCAAATGAAATTGTTGATATTAAGTCAAATTTATAAGATGTTCAAGAACAAATTCGATATTCAGTCAAATCACGAACCTGTTAATAAGTATTGTCTAAGTAGAAGCCCCATATGAGGATGATTAATGGCTTGTTTGCAACGATTGAGCTTAAACATTTTGCTACGACAATCTCTATCTCTTGGTTTGGTAAATATGATTTTATAGGTATTTACCAATTTTAAATATTTATAAATACCTATAAAATCTTGACAAACATATTCAACTAATAAGATTGAAAACAATATTAATTTGTTACGAAACTATTAATAAGTGCTGTCTTAATAAAACAACCGTATCTCTAATATTACGCTTCACTACAACACACTTAAATTTAGGACCCTTTTGGTTCTATTTCTATTTTTTTGTTGTAATTTTTATTTTTATTTTTAGTTTGTATTTTAAATAAAAATAAAAACTTATTTGATTTTTTTTGAAAAGAGAAAAATTGATTTAATAAAGAATGAAGTTACAAAACAAAAGATATCCAAGGGTATACCCTTTAGAATTCAACACAACAGAGTATAGCTACCAAATAAGAGATACAAGAAATGATAAGTTTGTTGGCTGAGTAATAAGAGTTAATGGCCAGGTAGTGCATGGTTATACGGGAATAAGAGTTCCCCGATTCCTCTGGTTATTTCCGCGAGAAGTATTCCCACAGTTTTGCTTGTGGTTGTAAATCTTCTCGCGTCCCTTTTCTTTGAGATGGACTGAACTGTCAGACCCGTGGCTATGATAACTGTCAGACCGATGACTGAAGTTTGATCGGCAATATTATCGATGATAATTATATATTAGATAAAATTTAAATATAAATTATTTTTAATTAATTAAATTTATTTTAATCTTTTATATAATATTTATTAATAAATTATGAATAAAATTATTTTATTTTTATACAAAAATTTAAAAATTAAATTTTATTTTAAATATATTTTAATTATTTAATCAAATTTTATTCAAAATTTATATATTTTGAAGATATTTTAAATTTAAAATATTTATTTAATTTAATTATAAGAATTAAATAA
>JAOSBP010000003.1:29044199-29067433 GCA_027563825.1 Erythroxylum mucronatum
AATCCAAAGATACCCTATAAAGAAAACAACAAAAGCCAACATCAAGACTACCTCTTTGCTTGTCTAACGATAACACCGCCATTTCCACCAATTCCCCCACCGCCTTCACTCTCTCCACCACTTCCACCACCGCCACCACCACTTCCACCGCCACCACCTCCACTTCCACCGCCGCCACCACTACCTTTACCACTAGAAGAATTCCCTACAATTGCCTCAATCTGTTTGAACCAATGCCAAGTACTATTCCCATATCCACCACTATTATTATTAATCCTCTGCAACTCCACTTTGTATCTCTTCTTCAAATTGTCAATCTTGTTCTTACACTGTTCCACACTCTTCTTATTATTGCTCCCTCCTCTCTCGCTAACCGCCTCCGCCACTTCCTCCCAATCTCTCCCTCTCAAATTCCCTCTATTCAACTGATTGTACTTCTCCGTGTACGCCTCCAACAAACATGATATTGCCGTTTCGCTCCACTCTTCTCGATCCTTCCGATAATCCGATCGATAGTCGATATTTGGTTCTGATTCTCCATTTTTGTTGTTTCCGTTCGGCCTGTACTTTTTGTTGCTGCTGTAGTAATATTGTTGCTGGAGGTAATGGTTTCGCTTCGAAGACGGTGTCGCCGGTGCTACGGATCCCGACTTTTCCTGCTCTGAATCAGCGTACGCCGCGTAGTAGTCCCCGTCATTGACGGATTCGGCGTCGGGATCGCTTGTTGGCGCGTGTAGAGGAGGCCCGTGGGGATCGTCGATCAGAGGAAAATCGCCGGTCGCCATAGAAACGATGGTTAGGGTTAGGGTTAAGGTAGAGAGAGAGAGAGAGACAAAAGAGAAACGACGTTAAAACCAGCTTGACGGAGGTTAAGAGAGAAAACGAGGTTACAGATAACGGTGTGAGTCTGATTGGACGATTTGAACTTTGAAGAGTACGGTCGTAACGTCCCGTTCAAACAGAGAGAGACGTCAACGTGCGGTTAGTGAGAGTTGGCGTTAAACCCTATGGTAACGATCAAGTGTTGTTAGGACATTAACTGACATAATTAATATCTTAATTAGGCTCCTTAATTTTGAGGTCAGGTTTAATAGTTCAAGTTGTTAATATCAAATTTTAAATCAGGATCCTAATCTGATCTAGTGAACTTGCCATCAGTGTTCTTCAGAGAACCTCAGAAGAAGCAAGAACCATAGTAGGTAAGTACCAACAGATGAGGAATTATAATGATTCAACTGAATTTCAGGAAGTAGATGTTATATCAGAAGCAGAAACATATTTCAGTTACAAAACCATATAAACTTCACATGTTCTAACTGAATTTCAGCAAAATGCTTCATAAGGATTCACCATCTTCAGCTGGTGATTGGTAGCCATCAGGAGATTTATTATCATCATCTGATTCCTTTCTAGCTCTGTCCTTCCTCTCCTGCCATCTTGCCCATGCCCACTTCAGAATGAAGAACCCTCCAAGAGCATAAACCTGATAAAACACAGTGATCTCAATAATCAACAAATATTCCCACAATAATCATTCATACTGATAAATACCATTCAAACGGGGCACGAAGTGAAAGAGAAATGAAAAGAGAGCAGACACTCTAAAAACCTAAACTTATTCATATCATATTACAACCCAAAATTACAGTGGCATACGGTACTAGATATGGCGTTGTTCATTCCACTCGAAACAATCCAATCAATTTTCCGGGTGAAAACATATTCAGAACTTATAACACAGCAGAGATAGGTGAGAACGTATGACAACTTCCAACAACAGGCTCCCTGTGTTGGCACAGAATAAAAATGCTTTATACACCCTCATCCCAAAGAGAGAGATCAAAAGATGGAACAGGTAAACCAATGTGTATGATACATGAATAAGCAAGGTATTTTTGTTCCAATTTTTGCCTCTTCCTATCCCGCTGAATCAAACCTTTTCTACGTCTATTAACCATTCTTCCTCCCAGAGACCAATCATTCAGATAGACTGGGGGAGACTAGATATCCAAAAAAAGTAAACAAGAGGAGCTGAAGCTGTTGTGGGATTATGCCAAGGGTGACCAACGAACATATCTAACAGCTTCACGATAAATGACTCTTTTAACAACTTCACAGACGTTCTTCCATCAGGACCACTTGAGCATCCAATTTCCCATCCATGCCAAATTTTCATTACTTGATGGAAGAAGAATCCACACTAGTTCTTTGGACATTCAATCTAGACCAATTAAGGTCAGTTCATGATGGTATCTATGCCGATGGATATCGGATAATGAAGTAAAGTACTACATGTATGGACATATAGGAATCCAAATCCACTGAATCGCTCATGATATGCTGATCTAATGTTACTCCTCAGGATGCAATGACAACTCATTTCAATTAGAATTGACCATGTCTAGGTTGACTGCAGTTTAAAATATCCTTTTCCCAGGAGAAACAAGCCGCCTATATGACATCCATAAGCTTTTTATTTGATCATATCTCCTTTCTTCAACATTGGCCACAATCATAATTACACGAGTCCTATAAGAATATTTCAGCAAGAATTTCACGTCAAACATCTTGCTATTTGCTCTCTATACCTTCTTCAAGTCATTATATCCATGAAGTAAAAGCAGCAAAAACCAAGTACATCGAAATCAGTGAACATGGAAGCAAATCAATTCCTCAAGTCACCATCATCCACACTATCAAACCATATCAAATAGCTAAGATGGGATAAAGAGAGTTATCTCCAGCAGAGATAAGAGTTTACATTTAACAAATTGAAGCACCTAAAAGAAACCCAAAACCCAGATTTCCCAATTCAATTACCTGCCAGATAACTACTGGATTGTGGGTTCTTCCGCTGCTCTCCTCAACTTCGACGTCCAGAGGAAGAGGTAAAATGGGTCGAGGGTTGGGGAAGCTAACGGTGTTTGGTTTCCGGTATTCGTCTTCTTTCTCCAAAACCGCTTCTGGTTTTGATTCCTGTTTGACTACGGACTCTGCTTCTCTTGGCCGATTGAAGAAAGGGAACGTAATATGGAATGTGGGAAACAATGGAAACGGGTTTCGCGGTTTATTAGGGTCATCTTTTCGGGTCACCATTTCATCGCCCATTGTTCGATAATCGAGAGGCGTGAAAATGGAGGTTCGTCGTTGTTCTGTTCTCAGGGTTTATTAGGGGCTTTTCCTTTTAATTTAAATATTGTTAAATTTTTTTATTAAAAGCTTTGACTAATTGTCGTTGAAAAAATTATAAAATCTATAAGCCTACTATTTTTCTAATTTTAAATATAATAAATCAATTTTTGATTATGTTCTTTATTTAATTTTTTATAATTATAATTAATATAATTTAAATGTTTAATTTACTTGTATAATTAATTTAATTTTTGAGTTTAGTTTGCACTATACATTTGACATTGCATTTTAGGATAAAGGTGAAAACTTTTGATGAAAAATAAGTGGTAAATTTGATAGAAGTGTGTAAATATGCAATTTAATTGAACTTGTTAATTTATAATTAAATCAAATTTGTCATTTAATTTTAAAATTATTTTTTGTGAAATAATTTAAAATATTTTATTATGAGGTTATTACATCATCATCGTACTCAGTCCAAAGTTCTGCAATAAAGCAGGTCTGAAGAGGTCTAATAGTACGCAGTCTTATCCCTGCATAATAGAGAGATTGTTTCCGGTAAATCTAAATGTAGATGTGACAATAAAATAGTGATACAGGTTAAAGAGTAAATAAGTAAAATTGGCACGCTCAATCATTATATCAATAAAATTACGATAAATACATAAATAAATAAAATATAAAATATAACTCAACTTTTTAAAAATATTTTAAAACTAAAATATAACGAAATATATCATCTCTTTGTCTTTAGAAAAATACCAATATCCAAATGATAAGAGAGTAATAAAGTGCCAAAGAACTCGATTTCGAATCATACAAAATACGAAAACCTAAAAAAAAAAAACTTGTAGAAACTCAAAACGTCTGAAACCATAAGATCATTAAACATAAAAATTTATTTTGATATAAACCCAACAACATTAAATGCAAAGAAATCAACATAATAAAACCCGGAAAGCATTAAACACTAAATAAAGCAAAGAAGCTAATATCAAAAGCAAAAAACTATAAAGAAAAGAAACTTTAATTTCAGAAATTACATCCAAGAGTTTATTAATGATTGCTTTGAATTTTCTTTTATTGCAAAAAAAACTAAAGAAATTCAAATGTAAATTTGATATTACTTTTATTTTTATTTTATTTTTATGTAAAATTATGTAAAAATTGCTGATTTTTTATTTTTTGTTTTAATAATTTATGAAATTTAAAAAATAGTTTATCTCCAATTTTTATTCGGTATTTTTAAAAAATTAAAATTATTCAAACATTTATAATAAAAATAAAAGAAAAACTAAAGCGAGTATTACCATAGTATCTAAATTAAACCCAAGCTCAAATTTTATATAAAAGGTCAAGTCTGGCATGACGCTCGAAGAAGTTCAAATATTGTGGTCCGGCCTTGAGTAGGATTGGACTTTGATTGCTTAGTTTCGATCAAACTCAATAATTTTTTTAAATTTAATTAATAAAACAATATTTGATTCAATAAAATACACTTAATACATTCAATTAATTAAGTGTGTCTTTGGATAAGCTTTTGGAAGGTCAATAAGTAGTTTTCTTTATCATAAAAGTCTTTTTTTAAGAAAAATGAATGTTTGACTGTAAAATAAAAAAATACTTCTTTAATATATATGACTTTTTTGGTAGCCAAAATACAACGCTTTTTTAGGTAAATTTTTAATCAATTAATGAGCCTATTTTTTAGTTCTTTTTGCCCTTATATTTTATACATAATTTTTACAATACCCACAAACTCATCTTTCCGTTTATTATGTATTTAACTATTTACTTAATTTGGATATTTATTTTGGAATTTATATAATATTATTTGACTTTTTTATATGTTTTAATATTTATTTTTGATATTAATTTAATTGTGTTATAATCTATATAAAAGATTTGGTTAAATATGTTTTCATTTATGTTTCATATGATTTAAAATTATAAAATAAGTAACATATTGTGCTTTGCATATTGTTTAATATACTTTAAATGATATTTATATGCATAATTTAGTACAAAATAAAATATAGTTAAAATTAAAAGTACTTTTTATTTTTATGTTGCCAAATAGTTTACCGTATGAAGCTCTTTCAAAACAGCTTATTTTTAAATGATAGCCAAACTATCAATTGGCTTCTTAGAAAAATTATTCTTAAAAAAGCTCTAAAGAAAAAAAAAACTCCACTAATATAAGCTCAACCAAATAGAAGTTTGTCTACGCTCGTTAACTTTGAGTTGGATGGGTCAAACCCGAATAAATAGGTCATTGTTAATCAATAAGTGAATCAAACGTACAATAATAAAGTATATGAGCCAATGGCCCATTGAACCTATTAATGCTAGTCGCCTTGCTGTAACTCATAAGATAGAAAATTAAAAATATAAGCTAGTAAACTCTTCTTAGTCATGCGTTCCAAAATTAAAAATAGTATATTAAATTAAAATAAAAGAAAACTCAATTATTATATTGGTAAGAAGAAAAGCAATTGACACTAATAACAAATAACAATTTAAATTTAAATTATATTTAAAATTGGGAATCAATGAATTTTTAATTAATTAGTATTAAAAATATTAAAAAAAAAGATTCACTACTAAGAAATGAGTTTCATTCTTCGATTAAATAGAGGGTATAGAGGATTCCCCAAAGGTAAGATATCAAACTATTACTCCTGTAATAATAATCAACAACTAATCACTTACTTTTTATTTCTTATCTATTAATGCTTTCTTTTTTTTGGTGTAAAAGGAGAAAGAAAACTAGCGAGGGCTAACGCCGCAAAAATGTCACGGATCTCTGATCATTCTGGAGCAATAGACGTAGTCTTGAGATTGGGTTCTCCCAAAGAGACCATCGAGTCATAGTCGAGGAACCTTGCTTAGCGAGGAAGTTCGCACATTGATTAGCTTCACGAAAGATATGTTGGAGAGAGCAACACCAATCTCTGGCAAGTAACACCCTAATATCTTCAACCACGAGAAACATAGGGTGAGAATAGGGGCAAGAAGTCAGCACCAGAGTCACCACGTCTTGAGAATCAGACTCAACAATAACCCTTCGGTAGCGACGATCCCAAGCCAAAATTAACGCTTTCTTAAATCCATTAACCAAGCACCCTTTAACGTACAGGCTTTTATTAATTTTTCTTTTTATTTTTTTAAAGTGACTTGTTGGCTTTATACAATGTGATTGTGATCCCTTTGCTTTATTTTAATTCCCACACTCCTTTCCTTTACAGCTAATCAATGTCACGGAAAAGCTTGGAGCAGAAACGAGACGCTGTTATCAAACCAAAGGCTACCGTTGTTTCTCATATCTTTTCTAGATCTCTCTAAAATCTAAATTATTATTTAAGTTTGATCAATTTGACCGATTTTAAAGTAAGGTTTTGAATCTATTAAAAAAAAGGGGTAAGGTTTTGAATTACTTAATTTTTTAAAATTTTTAATTTTTCAGTTTAATTTAGTTTAATAATATTTATTATAAAAATCAATTTATTCATAAATAAATTAGTTTTTATAAATTAAAATTAATTAATTAATTTTTATTTAATAATTTCCTTTTTTAATTAAACTTTAAAATTTTTAATAAGTTAAAATAATTTTGTTTAATCATTTTTTAATTTGATTTAATTTTTAATCGATTTTATAACATTTTAGTTAATCTTTTAAATCTTAAATTTTTAATCTTACCCGTCTAATTTTAGATTCAATTTTTAAAATATTAGTTATAATAATTTTATAATTGCAATTACACATCATGATCTAAAGGTAAGATGACAAACGTACTCCACCCTTTTCTTTAATGGTTAAAACATAATTTAAAATTTGGTTAGGTTAAAGCAACGCAATTTAAAATTGTATCAAATTCAACCAAGTTGGAAATATAATAATATTATTTTAATTGAATTTTAAATTTTTTTACAATAATTAAAATATTAATCAGATTGGAACCGACAGCAAATGAAAATCAAAATCATTAGGAAGCAGAACACAGAAACATTTAGACAACTATAATTGGCGGTTCCTTCTTCAGATCAGCCAAGTCTCTGCTTGGTTTAGTTGAAATTGAAATATCCAAGTCCATTTTTCATAGAGCTGTAGAACAATGAACTCACATAATTTGCTTCTTGAAGAACCTATAAGGATGGCTTCTATTCTCGAGCCATCAAAATCAGTAAGCTTCTTGTTAATCTTCTGAACTTACAAACTTTTGTGAAACTTTTTTACTGACTTAATAGCACCGTTTGGACAAGCAACATCGAGTCTTTTTCAGCCATCTTTGCTTGTTTGTTGATGTCAAGTAATTATCTTTTCAACAGACTTTCTTCCCTGCGATGACTAAGATTGTGGGGACACTGGGTCCAAATTCCAGGACTGTTGATATCATCTCTGATTGCTTGAAAGCTGGAATGTCTGGTAATATATGACCCCATCTCAACTTTTTTGAGTGTACCCTTTTAGCAATTAGTTCTTTTGTAGTTGGTGCTCAGCAAAACTGACCCTGATCTTGATCATTTGTCATTTCTTCTCTCAGTGGCTCGTTTTGATTTTTCATGGGGTGATAGTGACTATCACCAAGAGACTTTGGACAATCTGAGGGCAGCAGTGAAGAAGACCAAGAAGCTTTGTTCGGTAAGCTTCTCCATATTACTTCTGTGTAGTTCGTATGTAAAGGTTATATTTAGAGAGAAGGTTCTTATTTGATGATCTTCACGATGGCTACTTGTATGTTTTATATAATGTACTAGATGTAACTGGTCATTCTTTCTTGCTTCTGCTTGCCTAATATGTGCTTAATTTTTTGACAGTTCTTATTCATTCCTCATGTAAGTCGTCAGATTGAATGTCTTAAGTTTTTTTCTCTCTGTTATAAAGAAAGTAAATGCTTATTTTGTGTATAAACAGCTTGACTTTTTTAAGGAAGATCCTCTAATTAATGGAAGTCTATATAAATATTAGGTAAATCGTGGAAACTATTGAAAAATTGCTGGGTTTTAAGCTAAAGATGGATGTAGTTCCAGTAATGGAAGTACGAATGCTGTATAGTTCTCACTTCGATCTCTCTGTTTAAATTTTACTCCTTTCAGTTCTTTTTTTTTTGTGCATAACTAAAGTATCTGCTTTTACTGGTTTTATATTTCTAACTAGTTGATAAATATTATGCCTAATTTTTGGCGTTTCAACTTGATTTAAACTATTTCCAGGTAATGCTGGACACAGTGGGTCCAGAGTTGCAAGTAGTCAATAAAACTGAGCAGCCAATATCCCTTCAGCAAGATACCACTGTTGTGCTGACTCCTGATCAAGGCAAAGAAGCCACTTCAAATCTTCTGCCCATAAACTTTACTGGATTGGCAAAGGTAGGTGATCTATCAATTTATTTTTATAAACTGATCTTCTCTTTATAATTTGACCTCATATTAAGTGTGGAAATGTTGAGGGATTCTTCTTTGTGGTTGTTTAACATAAATAGATGTTTGGTAGGAGATGAATCAATAGATGAATGGTTTAAGAGCTATAGTTTGAACTACTTGGAAAAGGGAGTATGGAAGAGAATTGAATAGTAAGTGCTGACTTTGCCACTTTTTAGCTAGTTATATGCTCAAGAAAGCTTCGGTTGCCATGGTTTCTCCATATAGACTATTTCCCTCATTTTGGATTTCCTGGTATCTCACTTCCTCTCCCCCTTATTCCAAATTTGTAAAATCTAAGATCACATTTTGGGTCTGATATTGGCTCCATTTTAATTACAAGTTTGTTGACACCTGTGCAATAACTAGAGTTCAATACTGTCTTTGCAGGCAGTGAAGCAAGGAGATACAATATTTATTGGTCAATACCTGTTTACAGGAAGTGAAACTACCTCTGTGTGGTTGGAGGTAAGGATATGGTTGGGAATTTTTTTAGGGCTTAAACATATTATGAATGTTTTCCTGCAAGCTGGAATTGATTGATTGAGACATATCAAATCGTATGCCTTTCTCACTTCTTTGCAAGAAAGAAATACTTGAGCTTGCTAGTTGACTTTCCATCTCAGCTACATCAACCTAACCTGGCTTTGAGCTTTCTACTAGTTTCAATTGTATCAACTTATTGTTTAATATACAATAATTGTGTTTGACGGAGTTCCAACTGGATGATGCAGGTCACTCAAGTAGAAGGTGAAGACGTGGTATGCCTGATAAAGAACTCTGCAACCTTGGGTGGACCACTTTATACTTTGCATGTCTCCCAAATTCGTATCGAACTGCCTACACTCACCGATGAAGACAAAAAGGTTCGTCTTTCTTCTTTTTAAAATTTGGGTTTGGTTCAGCTTGCTTCAAGAAGCTCTTTCTTACCCCTTGTCAAATGTACCCCAGTTGAACCTAATTTGTAAATGGTTTTTGATTACCATTTCAGTATGCTAATTTCTCAACTTTTGCTTACCACTAGGCAGAGATTGAGATTATAATCACAACTTAAAGAAGTGGTTGCTCTTCATTCAGTGAAAATCCTGAAAGGAACCTTAATCAGTATGGAAATATATAGTACTTGTTAAAATCAAACTAACTTGACCTTTGTACGCAAGTGACTTACATTCATTTTGCACAACTCGTTTTGCGAAAATTTGGTTGTTTCTAGTTACAAGATGTCTAAATTTCTCCATCTCTTAAATTCATTCTTGCTTTTTTTCTGAAATTATTCACTACATTCTCTTGGTGTATATCAGGTCATAAGCACATGGGGTGTCAAAAATAATATAGACATCCTTTCACTTTCTTATACCCGACATGCAGAAGATGTTCGACATGTAAGGATTTCCATGCTGGAAGTTTTCTTCTTTTATAATATGTCAAACTTTTCCTTCTTTCTATTTTCCATTGCTATCACAAATGAACTTCTATAGTAATTGCTAATTTTATTTTCAGGAAGATAGTTTTCTTGATTTCATTAATTTATTAAATGGTGGGTGGCTGTGCATGACAGGCCCGTGAATTTCTGAACAAACTTGGGGACCTCAAACAGACACAAATCTTTGCAAAGATTGAAAATGTAGAGGTTAGATCAATACATAATCAACACTTGGATTATATCGTTTGTGCTGAAATTTGTTTTGAGATAAAACATTTCACTTCTTGTCTTGTAGGGGCTAAATCATTTTGATGAGATCCTGCAAGAAGCAGATGGCATTATCCTTTCTCGAGGAAATTTGGGAATAGATCTTCCACCAGAGAAGGTTTACTTTTTAAATTATCGACTGTAATAGTATGAGGTGACCTTTCCGGTTTTACAGTTACATAATAGATCCTGATATGCCATTTATTACACTATTAGGAGAAATTGTTTGTCAACAATATAGGGGAACTTGAGGTTTGAATGTTACTAACAAGGCGACATTGAAATATCTTTTTATTTTCTTGGTGATTTTGGAAATTAATATATTAACGTGCGTTGAGGTTGTTCTTTAAGTAAGAGACCAGAAACTGACACCAAGAGCCATGCAAATATGGATTACGTGTCTGAATCGGAATCACTAAGTATACAAATTTGTCTTGCTGAAAATTGGTCTCTTGATTTAATAGGTGTTCCTGTTTCAAAAAGCTGCTGTTTACAAATGCAACATGGCTGGAAAGCCTGCTGTTGTTACTCGAGTGGTGGACAGTATGACTGATAATTTGAGACCTACTCGAGCTGAAGCGACTGATGTTGCGAATGCAGTGTTGGATGGTAATATTGGTCTTATATCTTCTTCTTTATTTATGATGTGCATAATTCTGTTCTGAGAAATGTTAATCTACTGCCTATGGCATCACAACATTTTTTTATAGTTATGTCATTTCTGTTGTCTACCAAACTACTATCAGTTATTGACCCTTCATTTTTCCTGTTTATCTAGGGTGTGATGCAATTCTTCTAGGTGCAGAGACCCTTCGAGGACTGTACCCTGTTGAGACAATTGCGACTGTTGGGAAGATTTGTGCTGAGGTAAGGTTCTAGTTGCTTTCTTCAACTCCTTTTCATTTCATCTTCTCAAATTTTCACCGTGCTGCTTTCTGTGTGTGACAAGCAGTTGCATACGTAGTGCTTGCTTACTCATACAGACACTTCTTCTAAGTTATGTCTATTATTGCTTATATGCTTGGTCCAGGCTTCTCTCAATAGCATTTTCATTTTGATCCATGCCGATTGAAAGAAATGTGCGAGCATACTCTTATGTGGCAATAAAGAAATTGGCATAGGTTCGATTAAACAGTATCTTCGGTTTTCCTTCTCGGGAAATACTCGAAACACTTGAAGCCTCGAACCTACTTTTGCTGGCTGGTGATAAGCAAATTGGCTTAGTTTTGGTTAGAAAATCATGAGTTTCATTCTTCTGAAGAAGTACTTGAGAGACTTGAACTCTTGATCCTTCACACTTGAAGCCTGCTGATCTATTATCATCTCTAATATTATCAGACCAAAAGTGTTGCTCAATGTGGTGGTCTTAGCTGGAAGATGATTACCAAACTAGTTATGGTTTTGGGAAGTGGACCCAGGTACAAATAGAAACCTTCCAATCGAGGTAGTGGCTAGCTGGCATGGCCTCCCTGATTATCAAGTCATGTTGGAATTACTTGGTTTTTGACATAATTTTTGTTGTACTGTTTAATATGAGATGACATTCTATGGTTCACTATAATTATAGAGCGGCTATATGGGATCCTGGTTGTTTTACACTCGCTGTTTTATCTTGATATTTATCTCATTGACTTATTAATTTGATTCCATAATTCTGCAGGGTGAGAAGGTTTTCAACCAAGACATGTATTTCAGAAAAGCTGTTAAGTATGTTGGAGAACCAATGACCCATTTGGAATCAATTGCTTCTTCTGCGGTATTCATTTACACTGTGTTTCACTCAATATCTGATACAATGCTGTCAGTTGCACAATGCAATGTCCTGTGTTATTTGATTGGTAACTTCCTTTCACTCTTTGGTAATCTAGGTACGTGCAGCCATCAAGGTCAAGGCTTCTGTAATCATCTGTTTCACTTCATCTGGAAGAGCTGCAAGGTTCTTGCTTACCTTTTCCTTTCCATCATTATTGTTCTTACGCATTACATTTGTTTATCTAGATGCAAATACATGTGTAATATATTCTGGGTCATCTAATTGTAGTTTTTATCAGATAATCTATGAATTTGATGTGAAACCTTTGTTTTCTCAATCAGGTTGCTGGCAAAGTATAGGCCACCAATGCCTGTGATATCTGTCGTTATCCCTCAGTTGAAGACAAATCAACTGCGCTGGACATTTACTGGTGCTTTTGAGGTATGCCATTGATTTCTGGTACGACAAGCGTTGAGGTCTGACATTGACCTGAATGAGTGTAGCATCTTTTGCTACCCATATGGTTCGTTTTAACATACTGGATTAGTCGTCCACAACAGTTGGCGTTGTCGTCCTCTAAGCTTATTATTCCTCAACTTCTGTGCAGGCAAGGCAGTCACTTATTATCAGAGGACTCTTTCCATTGCTTGCAGATCCTAGGCATCCAGTATGTATTACTTGTGTTATCTTCCTACTGTTTATCTTCATCTTCTTTGTCGTGGTGCCTAGTGGCTCTGTGAAACTCTGTTGAGATTAGTTCTTATTCTTGGCAATCAACTGCCAAAA
The DNA here is from genome assembly GCA_027563825.1 of Erythroxylum mucronatum. Lineage (NCBI taxonomy): Eukaryota > Viridiplantae > Streptophyta > Magnoliopsida > Malpighiales > Erythroxylaceae > Erythroxylum > Erythroxylum mucronatum. The sequence continues at coordinate 29,056,984 of JAOSBP010000003.1, forward strand.
TGAAAGAGTAAAGGCCAATATGAGGTATATATTTAGCAACAACTGTGCATTTTGGTGAAGGCAGACTAAAATCAAAAGGGATTTCACCAAATAACAGGATATCCTCTTTGGCATATAGCTTAAGTGATATCGTGACATCTCTCATTCTAGTGCTTCTTAGTCTCATTGACATTTATTTTTCAGTTTGAAGCTTTTGTTAATTACATGACATGCATTGGCTTGGTGTTGCAGGCGGAGTCTAGCAATGCAACAAATGAATCAATTCTGAAAGTTGCTCTTGATCATGGCAAGGCGGCTGGTGTTGTAAAGTCGCACGATCGTGTCGTTGTTTGCCAGAAGATTGGTGACTCCTCTGTGGTTAAGATCATTGAGCTTGAAGATTAGAGAGGGCGTCTCTTTCCAGCATCACTTTTGGTACAAAATAAAGTAAGACATTCACTTTCAAACTAACTTCTGTATCATGGGCATGTATACAAGCCAATACCAGGTTATGTTCTCTATATGCATACTATATATATACAGTTGAAGTAATGGATCAAATACTGCCGTCCCAGAACATTTATCTGTACGAAACAAAACCAAAAAATGCATGAGAAAATGAAGAGCAAGGAAGAATATTCCTCGATGTCCCTTTGGTTTAATTCTAGGAAAATGATTGCCCGTTTCAGAGACTTAGAAGTAGGTCGAATCACCACCAACTACAAATTGAAAATCCAACTTTAGCATGAAATGTATGTAGCCCCTGAAGCACCAAACCCTGGTTTCGAGTCGTGAGGCTTTGCCAGACAGGGCAACTAAGAACTTAGTTTTAAAAGGTAGTTTCGTTAATATTTTATTAATATAACCTTAAACGTGTGAAAATTTACATTTAAAGTGATTATGTGCTAAATGTAATTGGAAATTAAAGCCTTGCATGGCTACAAAATTTACTGATTCAACAGTAATATCTCGTACATTATTCTTGAAAGATAAAAGACATGGTTTAAAAAAACATTAATGAAGATTGAAGTACAAACCTAAGAAAGGCAAGGCCTTTGTATCAATTGACACTCAGAACAATTCCGTTTGGACTAAACAGGTTGATGCCAATGAATACCAAAATTTTGGAAAAAAACGTGTACAGCACAACAAATTGTAGCAGCAACAGAGTCATGGAGGAAATTAGCAGGATGCTTTGGGAAATCCATAACTAACTTTTCATGAATATGTGAACAGCAATGGCTGGTTCTTCAATAACAAACCTTTAACTTGGGAGCTTTCTCAGAGAAGAAGCCTTCGGATATCACTGAAGTTAGAACGCAAAGACGAGAGGAATGCACCTGAAATTAAGGAAGATCACAATCACTTGGCAGCCACCAAATCACAAGCCAAGAAAACAGAAAATGCAACAAATCAGATTCAGGTTCATCAAAAACATTAACATCTCAAACCTCCAACTTTGCCATCAAAAACACGATGGTCAGCCGATAAAGTCATGTTCATCTTGTTAACAATTACGGGTCTTTCTGTTCCTGGTAGAAAGATATCAACAATGTAAGTTCCAGGAAAGCAGCCATTAGTGCAGGAAGAATTTACGGGTTGCAAATGATTACCATCGGTTCCAATAAGTGGTTCAACAACTTTGTTCCCTCTACCAACAGCAAGTATGCCAGCCTGCGGTAGAATATCATGTAAGCATAGAAAAGATACCTTCTCGTCCACTTAGCTATGACTTTCCAAATAAATGTTCATCTAGAAAACACTGTTCTCATTTCATAGTGCTCTTTTAAAACTAGTTGGTAAAGGAGTTACAATACAAGAGAGCCCAAGGTGGCATATCCACCAGTGTCTGCAACCAGCTTCAATCACACATATATCATAGACGTCACAAATAGGAATTCTAAGACTGTCCGCACACCAATGATTCAATAAGTGAGAAAAATGACAACTTCGGATGTTAAAGTTAACAAAAGAGTTTTTTATTATTTCAAGTGACACATCTCCAAATATTAAAAAAAAAATGTACAACACAGTACATAGTAAAATGACACAAACATAGGGAAAGATAGACAAGAAAGAAAAGAACCTGTGGGGGATTTATTATTGCAGAAAATTGATCAATCGGATACATTCCAAGGTTCGAAATACTACAGAAATATGAAAACAATTCAGGGTTATTTCTTCTTGTCTTTTTTTCCGTAAAAGACTGGAAGAGAGAGAAAGGAGAAAAGGAGGCAGTTAATACTAAAAGCAAGCATTTGACAAGACATGAATACCTGAAAGTTCCACCTTGAAATTCATTTGGTGCAAGCTTCCCTGCACGAGCTTTCTCGGCCAGTTGCTTTACCTACAGGTTCATGGAACCAAGAATAAAGTGAAGATGAAAAGTAGTAATAAGGACCTCACTTTTAAAGGGTATATGGATAGTAATAACGCAATGGATAGGAAAGCAAATAAAAGTAATAACAAAGAAAGCCATTTTAGTTAAAGGGTAAATTCTAAGTCTCCTAACAGTAAGAACGTCAAAGCAGTGTTCCCCATTATCTATGCCTCTATGCGGCAACAAAGACAAATGCAAGCTCTAAACAGCTTATTTGTCATGAAGGAGCATCCCATATGATCTAACGAAAAAGGGTAATTCCACACTTGCTGAAAATTACCTCTGAAGAAATTGCAGAGATGGATTTCTGATCCGCATTCCTAACAATTGGAGTCATTAAGCCCTACAAAGGAAATAACACATCATGAAGCTTGATAAACTATGCACCCTAGAAAAGTACACCTAAAGCATCATACCTTCTCTGTAGCTACTGCAATCGATATGTCAACAGAGTCCCATAAAATGACTTCCTCTTTCTCAACATTCCAGTAAGCTGCAATATTCATGTAACCGTCATCAATATCACAAACTTATTTTTTAATCTGTCACATCATAATAAGCAAGGGGAGGGTGCCTGACTTTTCACATCTTAGGAAAAATCACCATCTGTGTGCTGCAGGAGCATCAAATGACTTGATTATAGATATATAAACTTTAAACACAAATCCATCCTAAAATAGCTTCCACATCATGTATAATATTCGGAAAATATTGATAATTTGTTATTTATCCTATCAGCAAGCAATGTCATCAATTAAAAGGCTTTCTGTTGAGATTTTATCTAGAAATAATCTTGAATAGTAAAGAAGTCCTTTTCTTTATTAGGATAGTCATCATATATCTTACCATTGGCCTCTGGAACATTTCTCAGTGCAATTGCAACAGCTTTAATAACAATGTCATTAACTGAAACTTTAATGTCATGTCTCTCTGTAAATAAAGAAAGCACCAACATGTGACCAATCTATCAGAGTATAATCATCCAGAATAAGAAAAGAACAAAAGAAAAATCTAAATTCCATACCTTTAAGTTCCTTTCTGAAAGAAAGAAGGGGATCCAGTACAACATCTGACAGTCAAAGTTGATATATCAGAACAGAAGTGACTGAAACTTGTATAGACACATACTGCTTTTTTGAAGCATATTACCAGTAGATAAGTACAAATGTGGTGTACTCTGCTTTGATTCCAACAACCTTCTCGCTATTATCTGCAAAGCAATTGAGGTTTAAGCACAAACAACACTCAATAATAAGCAAATTCAAATCCATAGAAGTCAAATAACACACACAACTCATGGAAGTAAAAAGCTGGAAAGCCAAGTCAGAAACATCTAAAGAAATAGAAGGAAAAAGAATCTAACGTGTCTAAGAAGAGTTTCAAGATTTTGTTTTTTCTTGGCAAGTGTCAAGAATATATTGCACTTCAATGCCTAAGGTTCATCTAGTTTCATGGACATTGATAACATTCCAGCTTAATCTACCTTGCGAATTTGAGAATTTGGTTGATCTTCAAAAGAATCTGACTGTTGTAGTTGAGATTTTGATTCTGCTAATGTCGTCTTTGAAGGTTGTGGGCCATTTGGAGGTGATGGAACTTTTGTCTCCTTTGGTGAAGATTTTCTTGAAGTTGTTTTCCCTGACTTGATTGCATCCAGAACATCACTCTTTAGCAGAGTACCATAAGGGCCTGATGCCTTCAATGATGATTCATCCAATCCATACTCAGAAATCAGCAATTTAGCAGATGGACTTATCTTTGTAAAACTGCCCTTCTGTTCTCTAGGTTCACTTTTAGATTCATGATGGGTTGACTTTCCTTCTTTTTTCCTCACTGAACCACTGGCAGAATTCTTTACAGCTTCAATATCTTGAGGATCTTCAACCTTGCAAAAAGATCAGAAAGATAAAATATTGAATTAGGCGACCGTATCAGTGTCAAGTAGCACCTACACAAAATAAGTATCAGATGAAGACGCTGAAATATTCCAGTTTACTTAATGAAAAGCAATCAACCACATGAGCAAAATTACTAACTTACTGTTATTGCAATAGGTTGTCCCACGGCCACTTCCTTAGAACCTTCGGGTGCCAATATCTTAGCCAGATACCTATATGTAACATTACTCAAGCAACAAGATGTTAAGTTCCAGAACAGATTTCACAAAACTACTGACAAGCAAATGCTACGGGGGTAGTACACATGTAGTAGCGCTAATTACAATAACAAGCTCAAAAAGGTTGTAGTTAACTGGCTTCTATTTGTACACTGAGTTTGCAACATAACCCTTTTCATTCTTGCAAATACCTAGATTTCTAGTTTCCATCTCTCAGATACCCCTATAGTTGTCAAACCTTGGTTAGTTTAAGGATTCAACAACCATATTACAGTCCAAATCAATATGCCTAGTTCCCTCATAATAATATTAACAATTAATACCTAATATTAGAGAAGTCAAGCACTTAAAAGTTATAACCTTTCAATTCACCCTTTTCAGTGCGGAAGTAACTTACTAACTTACAACACCAAGAGAAAAAATATAAAAAAATCCAAATAAAATAAACATATAATTCCTGTTATAAAAATCTTGTAACCACAACAGCTAGCCAAGTGACTTTTGCAGAAAGCACCATACCCAATATTCAATTTTCCACGGAAAGAGAATAAGGTCCCGACCCTAGTGAATGCCATTTCTTCCAATTTTAGGTCCTCAATTCTGACTTCACTCACTCACCTAGTCCTTCCTTTTTGTAAACTTCTGTATCCACTCAACCTAGGAGCTCAAACCAAACTTGTTAACTTATTGTGAATTAACTCTTTTCCACAAAGCACAAAAATTCGAATCATCCTATTTTGGTATTAATGATTTCAGTATGATATTCCAAAAAGGTTTCACCGAAGTTTCCTTCCTACATTAGTTGCCATTCGATTGCAAAATGTTCTTTTTTTTCTCCTTTATTTATTTCCACTTTTTCACGTAACTGATCTTTGTTATAGCTGGTTAACACACAGGCTACCTCTGTGCTGCCACCGATCATAATGAGATGTGTATTAGTATTGCACATAACAAAACCAGGTTACAGAGTCAGCAGTGCTGTCACATAAAAGTATATGATTTTATATCTTAAAGCCAAAAAGAAGATTACCCCTCTTCAAGAGTTTCAAATTCAAGAGTAGCTTTGTCTGTCTCTATCTCGCATATGATATCGCCAACTTCTATCTGAAAGTGGGAACATAAAGAAAACATGGCATGGTGATTTGGTCCTGAGAAGACAGAATGTAATATAGCAGTAAAAAAGAAAAGCCATGTTAGCAAACTAACCTTATCTCCTTCCTTTTTCCTCCACTTGGCAATGTTACCCTGGTCCTGCAAATTAATCAACATCGCATGACTATTCAGCTTGTAAAGAAAAACACAATCTGTTGGCAGAATGGAGCAGCAATGCCCCTACCATTGTTGGCGATAATGCTGGCATTCCAAGAATAGTATGAGGGGGGAGGTCAGAAGTGTCGATTGCAGAACTTGTTTCTTTCACACCCTCATGTTGGACATCCTGTTTAGTTGATTTTTCATCCTCAACCTCAGATCCGCTGCTCACAGATGCAGGTACATTTTGGATATCATCTGCCTCCTCAACCTTGAAAAGTTGACAAAAAAACAGTCCAAATTTTTTCATAATGGAAGAAAAGGAAAATAAAAATTCATAAGTAAGGTGAATGTAAGTACCCAAAAAATAAACTGAGGCCAAAAACTTAAATGTAAAGGCAGACTACCTAAGAATAGCATCATAATTCCAATCTATTTAAAAAAATATGAAATAGGAAACTATAATGATTTCAATAAGTGATAAGAGAGAAGAGGATCCTTGCAGTCCAACAGTAATTGTACTATAATTTCTCAATAAATGAAGTCAATGCAATTAAAAGTAGTATACTGATGTGAATGAATAACTTTGTTGCGCAAAGTCCACTGAATTTCCAAGAAAACTAGTTATGAAATTCATCACATTTACCGTAATGGCAATGGGTTGCCCTACGGGGATGTCTTTTGAACCTTCCGGTGCTAGAATCCTAGCCAAAAACCTGCACTGGAAGAGCACCAATGAATAAATAGTTCCTGTGCAATAAACCTAGGTAGCTCATGAAAAGCCATCTTGAAGAAGAGTTGCGTCATTAAACTACGAAAAAAATTACATAAAAAAAGGAAATGACACAGCAAGAAAAAATAGAAATGCAAATGAAAATAAACTGAAGCAAATCAGACCTAGATCCAGTAAGAAGAATACTAGGGAACACAGTCAAAAGATCAACCAGTTGGTCTCAAGCTACAAAAACTCTGATCCAGTATCACATTTGACTTACAACCTATTATCTAAATTGAGCAAAAAGTAAAAGTCTAAAAAGAGGTCAACACATGTATATAAAGCCAATGGAAAGAATAACTATGAACATAAATCAAAAAGTACTATGCAAATATGCAGAGCAGACAGAGGTCCCAGGTTTCCATATCAAACAGACTACTGAAAATTTTGAGTTTATAGTGGTCATGTGCTAGATCATCTAATTACAACCCCAGAGTCGGTATTTCCAGTTTACCAATTCTCACTTCAACAGTCAAGTAACTGGTTCTACTGCCTTTCCAATGGAAATAACAGGCAGAAAAACTCTGAGATTAATCATACCAAGAATCATAATGAGAGATAACTAATCATGAATGAAGATAGAAAAGTAAAGGCAAAAAGAGCTACCCCTCTTCGAGACTTTCAAACTCAAGTGTAGCTTTATCAGTTTCTATTTCACATAGTATATCTCCCACTTCTATCTGTTAAGTTCAACATTTCCAGAAATCAGAATACAGGATTAGATCGAGAAGGGATTAATTCCAAATACTGATTTCATCTTTGACAACAGAAGGATCAATCTGTTTCTTTTGAATACTTCACCTTATCTCCTTCTTTCTTCCTCCACTTCGCTATGTTACCTTGAGTCTGCAAAATTGCAAGTTACAGAATGTCACAATACAAGAAAATTTGACGAGAAATATATGAGAATTTTAAATATTTCACTGTGAGTGAAAATCTCACCATTGTAGGAGACAAAGCTGGCATACCAATGACTTGGTGTGGTGGAAGATCTGAAATAGAAGACAGCTCAGTGTCAGATACAGAAAAAGCAATACGTGATGCCTATTGGCATTTGAAGAACAACTCAATATCAAAATAAATAAATGTCAACAATTCAGCCGCATTTTTCTTAACCTAGGGATACATAAAAGGAACTTAAGAGAAAATGCTAATAAGACCATGATGATAAGTACCTGCAGAAGAAAAACGTCGGACACTAATTGGCAACTGGTGAAAAGAACAGATTCCATCAGAAAAAAGGCATATCTGACTTGAAATGACTGAAAAATTCAACACCAACCTTGAGCTTCAGATATTTTTCATGCACTCCAGTTGGCATTGATAGAGAAGCAGGCCTGACAAGTACAATCAAAAGTGAACTTCTCAAAGAAAAATAAGTAAAAAACACGAAACCCGCAAATTCAAAATCGATGCAAACCTCAACACGGAGCCATTGCCATCCGCTACAGTATGGTGCAAATCACAAAACCTGCATGGACAAGTAGACAATAACTACTGTTGAAAATAGTAGAGCATCTCAAAGCATTATTACTGCACATATAGAACATCACAAAGTGACTAAACTTTCCATCTTTTTCACCAAAATTTGTCTAATTACTTGATTTTTTAAAACATTTTCTTCTGATGCACATATCCTTGACCAAAACCCACCTGCCAAAATCTCCATTTTCCCAACAAAACCCGAATCAAAATGCAAACAAATTACAAAACCATCAAAAACAAGCCAAAAGACAGTCTTCGGAATTAATTGCTCGAGTGATCTTAATTAAGAAAAAAAAAAGAGAAAAATAGTGAAGTACCGAGAGAGGGATCGATAGAGAAAGCGAGCTTTGAGCAGAGAAGGTGCCCGTGAGATCACCGGATGCCTGAGACGTGATAGCGCCATAACTCTTCTTTGACTAACAATGCCAAATCAATACTCAGAAACAGAGACACAGGCTGCTCTTTACAACGATTCTCCGTTTTGTTTATTTGACTTTCAATACAAATTACAATACCAATTTCCTCTTCTTTTCTGCTTTGGTTTTTCTCTGTACAGAGCAGGACTGGCAGGTCCAAGAACACGTGTATCTCTACCATTTCAATGCCCCAACTAAGGGACCCAAGTCCTATCACCTACGAATTCATGGGCAAGCCCAATTTATAGCTCTTGAACTCAACACTTTGTCCCCAATCATAGGCTTAAGGTTACGGCTGGCAAATCGGGCTTGAGCCATAAGTCTAATTTTTAAATATTTAAATCTAATTTAAAATTTGACGGAGTTAAAACTAAAATAATATTATATTTGTTCTTTTTTTTTTTTTGGGTCAAAATATTATATTTGTTCAAAGGATTGTAAATGACCTATTTTACGGGACTATATCTTCTGTACCCATAATCATGTACCAACTTTATTTCATACGATCTCATTAACACAAATATGTAGGAATGAGGGAAATATGTGGATGGGATCGTATAGAACAGAATTAGTACAGGATTATGGGTACAGAAGATTTGACCCGCTATTTGACCATCTAATTTTTTAAGCAAATTATCTCTCTCCCGTTACTTTGTGTCTACTCTGTCACATAAAAATTCATTCATTCAATAACTGAGACTCACAAAAATTGGACGGATGGGATGATTTAAAAATAGGGAGACAAAATAAGGGACAGAAGATTTGTTCCCTCTAATTTTACCTTTATTATTAGTTTAGGTGTCACTTTACATGAAACTAAATATAAAACGACAACTTACTCACAAAGTTTGGAGAGATTTAAAATTATGCAACCTTACCTCTAACTGATAGACAGATTGTAATTTAAGAAACTTTAGAAATTGTTCTTAATTTTAAAATTTCTCTAATGTTTTTGTGATTTTCATTTTTCTTAAAAGATTAGATTTCGGTTAAAAAATAGCAAAACGCATGCGATATGAACCAATCAAATGTTATTTACATGACGATCTAAACGAGTTCTTAAACTCGAATCAAACTAATTAAATTTAACTTAAACTAATAATTTATTATAATTATCTTAAATTATTAATTTAAGATAAATTTAAATGATTTAAGTTGGGTTTAAAAATTGAATTGAGTTATCATATTAGTGACATTTGATTAATTTACGTAAGATATTCATATTATATATGTTTCGTTGTTATTTTTTAATCAAAGTTTAAAAAGAAAGATTTTTCTACAAAATTAAAATTTAAAAAAAATCTTCCAAAATTTTAAATATTTTTTTAATTTCTCAAACCATACAAAAGTTATATATCTTTTGCTCAAAAAAATTTAAAAATTTAAAATTCCTTAGGAGAATAGTTATGAAACATTAATTCTTTTTAAATTTATGAGATAATTGATTAACATTATTACATGGAATGATACAACATAACCCGAAAAGTTGCTGACTACAAATTTTATCGAAACTGAAAAAAATTACACCACACTTTATTGTCAAAGAAGAAGTTCTGGAAATGATGTCAAATTTGGCTTCAGTTTTTTGTTGATCGTCGTCCAGATTCATCTCTTGGGAGCTTAGCAATGAATTGAACTACTACTTTTGCAGCATTTAGAGCTGCAAGTGACACAAATGTCTGAATTTTAATCTGTCCCTTCTGAGCTCCAGCCAAGCCTGATAGACCTCTGATCACAATCACAGGGTATCCATTTGACAAGCTTGTCTGAACATAAAACCAAAACCAAACCAACCCCTCAAATCTTGTCAGTTTTGTCTTATAAACCTGTGTTATTATTACTCAAAATGAGTTAAAAATGAACCAGAAAGGGATCGAGCTTGATCATACCATGACCACAGCACCACTTTCCATGTCTACAGATGAAACTGCAAATGTCTGATAAAGGAAATCCCTATAAGCTGCATTGTGTATAAAAATGTTAGCTGTTGAGCCCTTGAGCCCAACAACTACCTTGGGTTGTTGTGGAAGGCACAAACTTGAGTTCAC
>JAOSBP010000003.1:29077393-29087780 GCA_027563825.1 Erythroxylum mucronatum
GTGAATGATAACATAAATAAAACGAATATAAAAAATGAATATTAAAACATATAAAAAAGACAAATAATATTATATAAATTTCAAAATAAACGTGAAGATGAATTGGTGAGTATTGCGAGAATTATATGTAAAATATAAGAGCAAAATGACTAAAAATAAACTCATTAATTGATCTGAAAATCTACCTTAAAAAATACTTTTTTGATAAACTCCAAATTTGAACTTTTAAAAAAGTTATATTTTGGCAGTCAAAAAAGTTATATATATTAAAGATGTGCTTTTTTTATTTTACAGTCAAACACTTATTTTTTTTAAAAAAGATTTTGTAATAAAAAAATACTTATTAACTTCCCGAAGGTTCATTCAAACGGACACTATTTCAATTATCTGTCATTTTCAGTTCAAGTTGGCATGAAAAACAAGAATATAATAATATCAACTTTGTTAATATCGCATGATAATAAATATTATTTATTTTAACTGATCGTAAGGCAGTTTATATATAATCCCGCAAGGCCGGCCTTTTGGTCCTGGTTGACTATTTATGGATTATACGAACAAAGCAAATCAGGCTAAGCTCGGAAGACATACATTGTTTTTTTTTTATGCACAGAATATGTTGACTTTATCACGAAGCATAGTTTTGAATTTTTTAAAATTATAAAATAATTACTGAATGATATTGATTAAATAATTTTATTTCCTATAAATAAATTTTTATTTTTAATTAAAATATTTTTAAATTTTTAGTTAAACATTTTTAATTTACAATTTTGATTTAATGTTTTAAATTTTATCTTCGTGTCAGTCCGTACAAATTAAGATTTCACCACAAAATCTAATATTAATATTCTGTACAATACAACTCATTTTAATACTTTTTTTTTAATTTAAAAAAATCAAACTAAACTTTTTTAAAAGTTAGAAAGTTAAACTGGTAAAATAAGAAGATTAAAATTTAAAAGGTTCAATCAATATTAGACCGTCATAAAATCGATTAAAAATTGAATAATGTTGAAGAATTAACATAAAGTTTAATTAAAAAGATTGTCTATTAAATAATAATGTTAGTTTATTTTAATTTATAACAATAGATTAATTTATAAAAATTAGTTAATTAATTTTTAATTAAAAGAATTAAACCGCTCGAATTGGTTCTGCTTTGTAATCATAGTTTCAAACAAACTTAACTTGAATTATTAACTTCGGGTTAACTTTGAGTTAAGTTAGACCTGAGCCGACTAATTTAGTATACTTGACCAAACCCAAAAAGGCTATTTAGGATAGGCACTAATTTGGCATAGTCCAGATTCTCTGTTCAATATTATGATATCTTATTGTGTCTAATAAATCTCAGCCATTTATTTATGTGAGGTCCGCATGAAGCCCGCGTAGATCCGACAAAATAAATGGTTAAGATTTAATGAGACAGAATAAAACAGACTAAAAAAGGATATGGTTTCAATTTGACAGGTGGACAGAGGACAAACACTACAATCAGAACGTGAGACGAGAATGCATCTTAAGTACCAATAGTCTGGTTTTTTGACGAAGACAGGAAGAAAAGCATGCCTGTAAAGTTGTCCTAAGTGGTCCAAAGAGCATGTTCTTCCTCTACAGGACCATTCCAACTCAATAGTTTGTCCAAAAAACATGGATGAACCTGTAATGCGTAATACAGATTTAGACTATACTTGAAGCTTGACAAGAACATAAAGTGGTCGGAAAAAATAACGAGTCCAGTGTTTCACTTCCCACTGTAATGGAACCATCGTTCTGTAAAATCCTAGTAACTCAATAACATGGATCCAAAGTCAACAACAAGAAGCCAAACTCAGATGTACCAATAATATACATGTTGGAACAACTCAGAAAGATTACTAAATGTACATCTTGCAAACTATCAAAAAGGACACACCCCACCACCACAAAATCCTCCAAAAGGGGGTGTAGGAAACCTATAGAGATGGAAGAGAAGAATTTACTGAACAGGTCACAGAAGAATGAGAGGTTGATAACCTTGTACTATAAGTCCCAGCCATCTTTTCGCCCTCCAAACTTCGATGTTCTAACAGCCAAACTTCCGTACATCTTGGAGAATCTCTCGAGGCAATTACTTCTGATCCTGTAGTGATCTTGTGTGTTCCTGCTAATTGCAACACCTGAAAGTTTTGATGTGTCTATGGTCCATGCCGGTCTCACATATTCAACAGTCTTGGATGAGCTAGCATTTGCGTATAAATAGTTTAGTAGCACATCCTCACAGTTGAAAATTTTGTCCACCAGTTGTCTACCTGCCTTAGCTTCCTCACTCCAATACCTCTCGAAAGCTACTTTTGCATCAATGAAAGCTGCTCCAGTAAGAATCATGTTGTAACCTTTGTGAGTCCGTGCGAATTTTTCAGGCCGATACTTCAACGGAGTTCCCCGGACGAGGCGGGGATAGAATCCAACAATTCGATCCGGGTGCTGACGCCACACATTGAAACCACGTTCTATGTCATCACAACTCATCATAATGTCATCATCCAGCTCAAGGACACCACGAGTATTAATCATCGGATCCTTTTTGAACCGATTATTTAATGAGTTCTGATCTTCTACTCTGATCCTAACTGGCACTTTTGAGTCCAGATCATCTGATTTGGGAGGTATTCCTTTGTTCCATACTACAACAATCTCTTTGACAGAGGAGCACTTTGAATAGTGCTTTACGTACATCTTCAAATTCCAAAGGCGAGCATCGTAAGTCATTGTCAGTAAAGTGAACTGAGAGTAGTAACCATTTATAGGGTAAGCCTTTTCAGCGCCACTGCCACCGTAGATATATTTGACACCTAAGCACGTTAATGCAATTCCTACTATGAACAAGACAGTGAGAACCAGTTTTCCTGCCCATGTACTTGGCTTTATTTTTCCTCGGAGAGACAACGGCGCTCTGTTTAAGCGGCTGCAAAACCGTCTCAACTTTGAAGAGAAAATTGTTGATCTTTCCCAAACAAAAGGTATATCACTTCTCTTGCCTGAATAATACGAACACCAGTTGAGAGGGATGATACAATTCACAGCTCCAAGGAGCACACCAGATAATACAACGATTGCAGCAACAGCTGCAATTGAAGCACAGCCAAGGATAAACCGATGTGTTGGGTCTCCTGAAGGGACACGGTCTCCGTCCATAACCGCTATCCACTCACCAGAATTTAGCTGCTGCACATCAAGATGGTGGTAACGAGCCCCGTTCCAGGCATTTCGTCCCTTCTTTGACTCTTCAAAACCCAAGGGAATTTCAACTTCTTTATAATCATCTTTGGTAAGCACGTCCACTTTGAAGACACGAACTCTTCGTCCATATGTCTCACCGCAGTCTTGGCCAACACGATAAAGATTTCCATCATGCATAAATGGTCGACCCCCATTTCTTGCTCCCATGCTCTTATCAACATTATGAATGGGGTTCTTCTTATGTGGTTTCCAAGGACCCAAGGGTGAGTTGCTATACCAGATCTCCAGTTGTCCGTTCTTCTTTGCTCCAAATCCACTATGATCTGAACCAAAAAGCCAATATTCTCCACTATGATTAACGATAAAGGAGTCAATGAGGGGCTTCTTTATAAGAATTTTCTCCAGTGTCCACTGCAGTGGAAAATCTACTGCTCGATAAAGACGAAGATCCCCTTTCTGACTGCTCTCGGGCATCATGTATATCTGCAAGACAGAGTAAATAATAAACAGACGGAAAAAGCTTATAAAACCAAACTCCACTGTTACTACTAGGCTCAACTTGTACAGCCATGTTAGACTCCTCAAGTAACAAAGTGTTAGAACCAAATACAAACATTGCAAAACCACAGATCAAAAGAAAAAATATCAAATGAACACGGTGGCTATCTGAACTGTTATAGCTTTTAAGACTATGTAGTTCCATATTTGGCATTCATGCTACATTGTATCAAACAATCTGTGACCACCCACTTAAAACGATCCGAGTTAGTTTTATCTTAGGAGATACCATTAGCAACCATGGACATCAGCTTTTATAACTGGTATATACTGACATAAACAATGAAGAGTAAGGAGCCAAAATGAATCAAAGGATGATTGCATGCAGAAGGATTATAGTATTACTTGGCCGAGGTATTCAAAAACGAAGGGATAAGAAAGATGCCAATCCTCGTCCAGAGCAACGCCCAGTTGTTGCCACGATGCTCCTTTATCAGTACTTTTCGCAACTCCGATATCGCCTTGCATGGTGATTGAGTTCTTTGTTTCATAAAATAAGAACAGAGTATCTCCCTGAATCGAGTCAACATAAGCAAAATTAAGATCATTTTCATAACAAAATAAAGCTTATTAACAATAGCATCTCTGGAACAAAAAACTATACATCCTAGCAATACTTGATGGGACCAAAAAAAGGCCAAGGAGCTGGTCCTAAAGACCATAGGTTCATAAAGGATTTGAACTTTTCAAACAGAAAGATTAAAAGAAGAGGTCAACAACCTGGCCAAAAGTCCAAATTTCTTATTGTTATATTTATTAGTTCCTCAGGCCACCAACAAGTAAATTCAAAATTTGCATGACCAGGTCACATAATTCCACGATTCTTCAAAGCTACTACGTTCTTATCAAGATCAAGAACCAAGAACCAACCAACATAAACAAACACCGCAGGCCTTATAGGGTTGAAACGGTAACAACCGTGCCAGCAACTTTCGTCCAAAACAAGGTTGCATATACACCAGAAGTGACGGAGAGTACAAGAAGATGATGTTGAGTAAGTGATTTTTTTTCCCCAAACAAATAGAGGGGAAATTTTTATATTACTTTGTATCAACAAGCAAGCCCAAATATGAACAACGAAAAAGACACAAGTTCCAGATTATAAAAAGTAGAAAATGGACAAACATTTACCTGAACATAAAGGAAAGGATCAGCAACAAAATTGCTAGGAAAACCAGCATTAGAAACTGAAGCGCAGGTGATAACTGGGTTAGCCACTGGCCAGGCTGAACTTTCATTTTTCCATACATTCATCTATTAAAAAAGAAACCAAACTTAAGTACATAAAAGAACAACTCACAAACTGTCTTTTGTTCTTTGTTAACAGGCAATTATCTGCATATTAAGGTGAACAAAGATCAAACACGTGTGATAACATGAACAAGTATTTCTGCAGAAAACTGTGAAATCTCAAGGCAGTAGTTTTGATGCAGAGCGAAACCAGTAAAGAGCTATTAAAAATATCAAAAGGGTTGGAGTCCAAATACAATCACTGTTCTGAAAAAAAAACAGTATTTAGAAATTATACCATCACACAAGGACGTCAGAGTCAGATACACAAGAGTGGTAATTACTATGTACGAACCTAAAGTGATTTTTAAAAAAAAGCAATAACATGTACAGTGGTTTTTTTCGTGTAGAAATTATCGAAAACTACTTTGTTTCCATCAGAAAACAAAATAAAAAAACTTCGTTTAGTCTTCCAATGAACAAGAATTTCGGAAAACCGACTTGACACTTACCAAAAAAGCGTCAATTCGACAGAGGAAAGCAGAGAAAGGAGACAAATTAACAAAAAAGAACTTACAGCTTCAATTGGCTTTAGAGAGAAAGGAGAATCTCCATAGAACACACCAACAGACCACGAACCCTCATTGTCCTCTTGACAACCGAAGGAGCTGAAGTCCATACCAGTACCAGCACGTACATATGGCTTATTGAACGCAAGCCAAAGATAGAACATACCAATCGATCCGTACAAAACCAAACAGCCTAAAAAGAACACAAAACCCGAAGAAAATGGAGACAGAAATCTATGGTAGTGATGCTTTTGCTCGCACCTCCACTTACACCAACACTTGATGCTCATATCACAGCAACTCCACCCACCCGCCGCACCATTTCCACTGCCTCCGCCACCGGCAACACCATTCGCTGGAATCCCCATAATTGACTCTTAACCAATCAACCAACCCCCCTCACTATCACAACTCGATCACACCAACTTGCCCCATTACTTCTCTTGGAAATTAAAGCAAACCCTTTTAGCCAATTCGGATAAAGTTTCGTTCTTTACCCTTCTTTTTTTCAAAAGTTCCCTGTTTTCGGTGTTACTCGGGCTTTAGAAAGACCGACGTTTTTGGGATGAGCTGTGATTTTCTTCAACTTTTATTCTCCTTCCTTGTCCGTAAGTGCAAAAATTAGCGCGTTTTCTGAGACGAAAATTTAGAGAGAGACACCGGCGTCGATGACGGCGGTTGTAGCGGTGGTTTGTATGGAAACAAAGAGGAGGTCTCGTTTTGGAGTGTGTAGTTGCAGAGGAAGACCTTACCTGGAAGAATATATATAAACAAATAGTGATTAGTGGAGAGGTAAGCCAAGTCTTCGCAAGAAATTTAGATTCTTACATGTGAAGATGACTGGAGAGCTTAGGGGAGTCTCTGGATTTTATGAACACGCGCGGCTAAATTGAGTGGATTACACTCGCCTCCACTGGGGGACAAGTCGGAGATAACGAGGGAGGGTTTTGTTTTCACACGTGGAGAGTGCGGAGAGGAAGGGTGATGTCGCGTCGGTCAAGGAGGGTATACTTTTGATTTTTTTATTTTTAATTTAAAAATATTAAGTTCTAATTTGAATTCAGAAGGCGTTACATTGGAATTATAAAGGTAAGGTTTTGGCATTTATGGCTGAATTTGAAGTCTTAATTGCTTTCTCGTATAGAATACTCTCTCCTATTTAAAATAAAAGTGAGGGATACATACTTATTAAGAAAGTATAATGTGTGTAATCTATGTAATTAAGAGGTGAGAGAAATTAAAGGATAATTTTAGAAGTAAAATTATAAACATATATAAAAAGTCACGAATGATATTTATTTTGAATAATTAAAATTTCTCTAAAATAACTTTTATTTTGAATATGAGAAAGTAATGAATTGTAAATTGAAAGTATTAAAGCTTTTAAATTTTTATAATTCAAATTAATAGAGTATGTGAAGATTAATATTTGGATAAGATAAAAAAATTAAGTGGGTTTAACCGTAAAAATTATGAAATGATAAACTTTTTTTCTGTTCGATTTTTAACTTTTACGTTTGATTTATTTTAATAATTTTATTAGAATTTTATTAATGTATTAATTAATTTCTTAAAATAATAACTTTTTATAAATCAACTAATTTTTATTTAATAAGAAAAATCTCTTTTAATCATATTTCGAATTCTTCAATTTTACTCGATCTTTACCCAATTTTATGACGGTATAAAACAAATTGAAATTTGTAAACCTTATGTCTTACTGATTTAACTTCTAGTCTGGTTTTTAAAATATTAGTAATATCTTATTTACATAGTTTTTGAATATATATTTATTATGTGAGATTCAAATTTTATTTTATAATATAATTATATACCTATTTCTAAATGTCACTATATCAAAAATAAATTTAAAAGATAAAGTATTAATAAAAATAACATTTTAATTGAATTGTTAAATTTTTAAAAGTTTTAAATTTAAAAAAAATTAAAAAGTTTAGAATTTAAATAAAATAATAAATAATAAATTTAATTCATCATCCTTTTAATAAACATTGACTATGCTCATTAGGTAGAATATTCTTATTTTTATACCCAAACTTACTCAAATATAATAATAAATAATAAATTTTGTTTTATTATTAAAAAAAACAAGGTATTATCTAGTGGTGGCAAGGATTTGAAAACAAATATAATATTAGCAAGTATTTTATTTGTGGAAATCAACTAGTCACATGGAAGTTCTCCTCACCTAGACACGTTTTTTTCTCTTCATGCTTATTATAGCAATTTATTTTAATCATCAAGTTGTTGAATAGAGGACCACTTGGGGTAAGTGGATCAAGGGAAGGCTTTACTTCATTTTCACAAATTTATTATTTTCTTAAATTGTTTTTAATAAATTGGTGAATTTTTATTAATTAGAGATAAAGACTTCGCAACTTATATCTCACGTTTCAGTGAGATTCTATCTGAATGACAACGACGACGAAAACGAAAAGATAAGACTACATAATTTTAGATTTTTCCCGACTCGTTGTTATTGTCATACGCTATTTCTTTCAAGATATTGTTCTTATATCAAGTGAAAAGGTTTATCATTCATGAAATACTAAAGCTTCTTTTGAAATAATTTAATTTCACTTAATTAAAGTTTCGAGTTAGAATTTTACGAATGTAATAAATAAATTATGAAAAATCTTTGTTCTTTTATAAGTTAGTTCGGTTAAAATTAAGATTAATCGAGATTAATTACGAATCCGAGGAAAAATAATAAAGTTTATTTACAATTTTTAAAACACGAAAATCCTTAACGTAATTAATTATGTTAATAAGAAATGATATTTAAAATTAGTGGTTGCTTCCCACTTGGAATTGTTTTGAACCATAAGTTAAGAGAGTCAACTAAGGTATGCTTGGCTTGTGTGTAATCCAATTTCATGCGTTCGTTCAACTTGCATTCAAAGCTCGACTTTCCACGGTCTAAGGGCAAGTTGGGGGCTTGACCTTAGGCGGCTTTACTATTTTGCCATTAAATAATTTCAAAATAAAGGAAAAAAAACCCTAAGCTTTTAATTTTGTAAGTGTTACTTAAACTTTCTCATGTTAAATTAAGTTTCAATTTTATAAAATCCTATTTATAATATACACAATATTTTTTTTAAACGGACAAATCCGTAATTTTTATTATTTGAATGTGCACTGAATAAATTTCTGAATTGACGCAATAGCCTGTAAATCATGCTAACCAGGTACTTCAAATTAGGCAAATTATGTACGACTGGCTGACATATTTATACTATATAAATATACTGAAAGATCAACCGATTAATTTAATTAATAGTCAATTTTTGAAATAATTAATTAAATATTTAATATAATAATAATTTTAAATTTTTATTTAAGCTATTTAAGTGTTGACGAGCATATGAGTCCTATTTCTCTTATAATTTGGAAATTTCAACAACATCATTTTTTATTTCCTCTTAAATGTCATTTTTCTAAAGCGAACGTGTAACGTAATGGCCCGCGTCGATATCTTGACCACAAATATTGGAAGCTTCCGAGTGGCGGTGGCGTCGGGGAGAGGGGGGGTTGAAAGTTCAAAAGCTTGGAGTGGAAGGTTTTAATCATCTCTATTTCTTATCTTTTTAATGACATCATTCCATCTGGAAGATCCTCCATATTTTATCCATTGATTGAAAGGTAACGGTTAATTATATTCCTTTTCTATTTTAATTTCAATATCTTTAAACTATCAATTATAATATATATTATTTAACTATTATATTTTTGTCTGCTTCTTCATCTTTAAAATTCTTTCTATTTTTACAATTTTTATAAAATATTTTTTCACACTTTAGCTAAAAATATGTAATGAAATATATATAATACGAATATCTTCATTTTAACGGATAAACTACAGTCGCTACCTTTTGAATGTATACCGGGTAAATCTCCAGATTTACACAATAATCTACAAATCACACCAACTAGGCACTTCGCACTAGACAAGTCCTACATGACAGACTCGATCGAAAGAATGTAAATAGGGAGAATTGAACACAAAACCTTTTAGTCTCATGTCCCTCCACTCTATCAACTCGACCTAGACTAACCAAATATCTAATAATACAACTCAACTTTTGAATCCAACCGATTCCAATTAAACTTAAATTATTAATTTATATTTAATTTAATTAGTTTAATTCAAATTTAGGAGTTGAATTAAATCATAATGTGATTTAGTACTCGTACTGCGCGTGTTTCACTGTTACTTTTTAACCAAAACTTTAAAAAATATTTTTTCTAGAAAATTGAAAACCACAAAAAAAAAGTCAAAAAGTTTTAAAAAATACAGAATTTTTAAAGCATTTCTTAAATTATATAGGAGAATTTCATGGATTTTATTTGATAATTAAGTAATTTTATAAATAGTGATAATTTTCAAACTTAATAGTTAAAATGGGGAAAAAATCGCATAGTTTTACTGTATCTAAATTTAAATTGTATATTTATTGAATTTTTAATAAATAACTTAATTGAAATAAATTTAATCAATATTTTATGAACGGACAAACCCATCCACATCACGACGTGCTATATTCATATTCTTTTCTTCGTCGGATTGCTTAACGAACCTTCCTCCAACTTGGCACCAAATTTCACGGCACATGCCAGCGCCGTGTCCTAAGGTGCTACGCGACGAGTTGAAGGCTTCAAAGCTATTTCCCCAAAAATCAGAGTAGTTTATAGGTTGGAGCAGGTCAATTAGTGACAGACTCATAAATTTAAGATAGGAAGAATTAAATATTTAATTTTTTTAAATTTTAGAGAGTCCAAGGTAA
>JAOSBP010000003.1:29114019-29132774 GCA_027563825.1 Erythroxylum mucronatum
TTATATAATATTTATTAATAAAGTATTAATAAAAATATTTTATTTTTTAAAATAAATAATTTAAAAACTATTATTTATAAACTAATATTTATTTTATATATTTTTAATAATTAAATCAATATTTATTTGAAATGTATATATTTTAAAATTATAATTTAAATTAAATTAAATTTAATAATAATTATTAAATTACTTTTATAAATTAAATTAAAATTGTGATTATTATTTGTTATTATGATTTTCGGAGACAAGATTAAAAATATACAGTACAATTAGATAATATGACAATGAAATATTTTGTAATTTTTTAAAACATTCAGGCACTATTTCATAAATTTTAAAAATTACCTTAAACGGTACACGGTATTAACTGGTATCAGTTCAGTATCTTACCAAAACCTAATTTGTTATCAAATTTGGTACGATATTTGTAACATTGAGTTGGACTGTGATTATATACAAATAATGTTATTTTAAAAATTATTATTATTATTATTATTAAAAAAAAAGATAAGCTGAGTTCGACTACCCGATTGCCCCAACTCAAATACATTAATTGTGTTATGTACGAATCTCTAAATTAAATGCGGAAAATTGAACAAGACGAGAAAAAAATTGTTCAATCCAACAATAAATTGGACGCGGGTCTCCATAATGGCGCGTGAACGAAAATTTTACTTAAAATGCAAAAAACAAAGGAAAATCAGGGAAAATGTGGGAAAAGAGAAAAGGGAAGACATAATCACAACCTACGCATTAACGATTTCCTCTCGAACTTTCACGGGAAAACTGCATTTTCTTTTCCTTTTATGGCCCGAAGCCTCACTCCTCCTAACATCGAAGAAGCCGACGGCAACGGCAACGGCAATGATCAAGCTTCTCACTCGATCCGAGACCGTTTTCGGTTCAAACGGAACCCTAACTGCGCTAGCAGGACGAGTTTGAGCCGAGGCGGTAAGTCCACTGCGGATCGCGCTGCGTCGCGAGGGCGATGGCCCCACAGCTCCAACCGTCGCAGAGGTTTGTTCCGAGGCGTGTACTTATGCTACTTGGTTATATTCTTCGCGGTTTTTGCGTTCGCGATGGCTTCTATGGTGTTGCAGAGCTCGATCGCGGATATGGTGAGTAAAGGGTGGAGTGAGCATCGGAGATCAAGTTTAGAGGGCCTGAGATTCGGGACCACATTGAAGTTCTTTAATACGAGGAGATCGCGGCTGTTTGCGAAGAGACGAGGCCTTGATGAAGTGAGATTGCAAGTGGCGAGAGTGGGACTCCGACCGCCTAGACTAGCTGTTGTAAGTGCCTTACCTGTTTACTCATCGACTGTTTATTGAGCAATAGACGTTAGTTATGAATTGAACTTTTAAAGCCAATACGTATTTTGTTTAGATTTTCTTTGTAACAACTAACGTTACATTACTATTCTAGTATAGAACGGATTATAAAATGTGGAGTTTGTGAAGTAGCTGTTTGCTTTTCTGGAGCATCTAGAATTGCTGGTGACTTGTACAAGCTTGAGAGGGTTGTTTAATACTAGCAACATGCTTATGGCTGCAGCCATTTATTAGTTGATACATGCTTCAAATGATGTTTGAAGGTCCATAACAATTCATTTATGAATCGGGAAGCGGGGTTTTAAGACTAAATGATATCCTTCTGTTCATCTTAGAGACCAAGCAAGTATGGATTGCAAAAGGATTTGGCTTAAGTTAGTGACACCCCACAAGGAAACTTTACTCAATTTAGAACAACTTGCCCTGAAAGGGGGAATGAAGTGTGCGTTTTTTCTTCTGTGTTTATGGAACTATAGTCAACAGAATTTGATACACTTACGTTACCATTTTGGTAGTAGAATTTTCTAGAATGCTCTGTTTCACTAAGGTTGAGTTAATTTATTTAAGGCCTTTTGTAGTTTGACTGTTTCAAGAAGACCCTTATAGTTTTAATTTAGGTCCAGAGGTTCCTGTGGGTTATCAGTAATTGACTATAATTATGGGTTAATTCTGTCGAACTAGAATTGATCGGTAGTTAGAAGTTACTTTGAAATATAGTGTTGTTCTAACAATTTATAAAATCACTGTAAAATGTTTGGAAAAGGTTATATTTTGATTAGTGTCAAACCACGGGAACCTTTAAAGCTAAGTTCAAATCACAGGTCTGAAACAGTCAAACCCCAAGGGGACTTCAAGTAATTAACCTGTGCATAAATTATCTTGTGTTTGAAGTATATTATATTCCAAGTTATGAGGTTCTTCATGGTATAGGGAATAGAAATCTGAAATCATTGTTTATACATTCTGTGCATAAATATCATCTCATAAAAAATTTCAGCTGAAGGTTTTTGAGAATACTTCTGTGATGATGCTTTGCCAGATCTTAGGGAACATGAAGAAAGATCCTTGGTCATTAATGTTGGTTACAGTCATGAAGAATCTCCAGGAGCTTGGTTATGAAATTAGGGTAATTCACCCAACTGTTTCTCTATGATTGCTCTTATCTTTTATATATATATCATACTACTAGTTCCATGTGATGAATTTCTGATGTAAACCTTTAAGAGGTTTGTGTGGATAAGCTTATTGTTAATGCATCAAGCCATTGATACATACCTTTCATCTGGCATCATTTAAGATGTACATGGTGCAACATAAGGATGAGAGGACTGATTGTTTTACAGTAATGTTTCAAGTGCAAGCTCCAAAATGCTTATGCACTAAGGATGTCTATGTGACAGATTTATGCAGTAGAGAATGGTAATGCACGATCAATGTGGGAGCAAGTAGGCAGTCGAACATCATTCTTAGGACCAGAGCGATATAACCATATTGATTGGTCAATGTATGTGTCAGTGGGTTTCCTTAATTACTCCTTTATTTTTTTTTCTAGAAATAGTTTTTTTCTGTCCAAAGCTATATTTTTATATTAACTGATTTTTCCTAGTTATTTAACCGGGCAAATTACCATATGCTTTTTCTACAGATTTGAAGGTGTCATTGTTGATTCTTTTGAAGCCAAAGAGGCTATTTCAAGGTTGATTTCTCTATTACTTTATGTAGCTGACTGAACATCATAGTTGTGTTTCATAACTTCTCTATTCCACTGAGTGCTTTTCTGGATTATGGTTGGTTTTGGTTGCTTCTGGCATCAATTTAGTACTTTTAATGCTTTGCTCTATACACAGCATCTTTCATTTTCTATAATTTTGGGCACTGACTGTTAATTATTAATAATATGGCAGCTTGAGAGCAATTAAACAAAGTTCTCTTTTAAAGACTTGGAATATTTTCATGCTTAAGTTTCGCATGGAAATCCCCCCACATAAAATAAGCTTATGACCAAACAGGCCCCTTGATTTCCGTTTCTTTAGTGTGAGGTACTATGTTAGTGAGTTTTATATTTATGCAGCCTTATGCAGGAGCCTTTTTTTTCAATACCAATTATATGGATAATCCAAGAGGACATACTTGCAAACCGTCTTCCACTGTATGAGAACAAAGGCTGGCAGCATCTTATCTCTGCTTGGAGAACTGCTTTTAATAGGGCTAATGTTGTTGTATTTTCAGATTTTACCCTTCCGGTAAAGATGTCATTTCAACATTTTATTTCACCTTATTTTTCTTTTCTTAAGCATTTTTCTCAATGGATTGTCGTTGTTGTATCAGATGTTATACAGTGTGCTTGACACTGGAAATTTCTTTGTGATTCCTGGGTCACCAGTGGATGTGTGGTCTGCTGAAAGCTACGTACAGACCCATGCCAAACAGCAGATAAGGATGGACAACAGATATAATAAAGATGACGTGGTGGTTCTAATTATTGGAAGTTCCTTTTTCTATGATGAACTATCATGGGACTATTCTGTACTGATACGGACCATAGGACCTCTACTAGTCAAATATGCAAAAAGTAGTGATGCTGAAGGATCATTCAAATTTGTTTTCTTGTGTGGTAATTCCAATGACGATGATGCTTTACAGGTGTTAAACTGATCTTTTTGCTCTGTTAGTATGCCCTTGTTCCTACAATTTAATGTTTAACGTATTTATCTCATTGCATTTGAAATAAAATGAAATTGAATGAGTGTCTATTTCTTCCTTTGGCTATTTTTGTTTTGTGCTCTATGTAGGCTAATGATTTGGTTTATTCATCACTTCCTATAGGAAATTGTGTCTCGTCTAGGGCTACTTCATGGTTCTGTACAGCATTATGGCTTCAGTGGTGACATCAACAGTGTGTTATTGATGGCGGACATTATTCTTTATGGCTCTTCCCAAGATGAGCAGGGTTTTCCACCTTTAATTATCCGGGCAATGACTTTTGGAATACCTGTTGTTATGCCAGATATTCCTATCATAAGAAAATATGTAAGGCTATTTTATCCAGCTTATTTCTTTGTTGAATCATGAATGCTTGGTTTCTTTTTTTCGCTTGCAAGAAACATTCATTTACTGATTTTAGATGTTACAGGTTACAGATGGAAGTAATGGAATCCTATTTGCAAAAGATGATTCTGAAGATTTGATGAGGGTTTTCTCTCTCTTGATATCTGATGGAAAGCTTTCAAAATATGCTCAAGATGTTTCATTCTCGGGAAAAGTGCTGGCAAAAAACATGCTTGCATCGGAATGTATAACTGGCTATGCTAAGCTTTTGGAGAATGTGCTCAATTTTCCATCGGATGCCTTGTTGCCAGATCCTGCATCTCAGCTTCAACAGAAAGTGTGGGAGTGGAGCTTGTTCGGGGAGGAATTGGGGCAGGAAAATAGTGACCTGCCAGGCATGGAGATGTTAACTCCTTTTAGAGAATCTAGTGTTATTTTATCCATTGAGGAGGAGATGAATGGCCGTGTTAATTCTACTAACATATTGGATAATGGACATGTGATTGAAGTGCCAGATATCCCAACTGAATCAGATTGGGATGTTTTACAGGACATAGAGAGCGCCGAAGAATATGAGAAGCTAGAAAATGATGAGGTATGATAGTTCTTGATCAATACTACACTTCCCATGGTCTTATCCCAGAATCTTTAAAATTATCTGATCTTCCCAGTGGTTTTCATTGTTTTGTCTTCTTTATTTTCCGTGTACTTGTTGGGAAAGATTTCTGTAAAGGAAAGTTATTTCATATTATGTAGCTTGAAGAGAGAATGGATAGAAGCCCTGGTGTTTGGGATGAGATTTATCGCAATGCTCGAAAATCTGAAAAACTAAAGTTTGAAGTTAATGAAAGAGATGAGGGAGAACTAGAAAGGACAGGCCAGCCAGTATGTATTTATGAGGTATACAGTGGGGCTGGTTCATGGCCCTTTTTGCACCACGGCTCTCTGTATCGGGGGTTAAGTCTTGTAAGTTTCTTCTTTGTGTAATCTATGAGCTTGTTGAAAGATTTGAATTCTATGTGACTTTGCTAGAATCTAAATTATAATCATCGAGTTGATGTTCCTTAACGCAAAACTAATATAAAGGACAAGATCTTAGGTTCAAGATGATCTAAAGTTTATGCGTGTCAAGAATTTTTATGTAGTTCCTAATCATTCTGCCTTTTGCATCTGTCAGTCCACCAAAGCACGGAGATCAAGATCGGATGATGTTGATGCAGTGTCCAGGCTTCCACTTTTGAATGACAGTTATTATAGGGACATACTATGTGAGATGGGAGGAATGTTTTCTATTGCAAACATGGTAGACAGTATTCACAGTAGACCATGGATTGGATTCCAATCCTGGCGTGCTGCTGGTCGGAAGGTATCTCTCATCTTGCTAGGTTTTCTTTTAACTTTTCTGAATTTGGTTGCTGTTTGTGAATCAAAATTTGCAGTCATTCAATTTTTGGGGGGTATTGATAGTTTGATTGTGACTGCTTAACATGTTATAAACAATATATGTGGAATTGATATTTTCAAGTGTTCTTCACATGAAATTCACCTTTCTTTAAGCTATTTTCTTTTGCTTGGAGCAGGTCTCTTTATCTGTTAAAGCAGAGAAAGTTCTGGAAGAAAAGATACAAAAAGAAACTAAAGGAGATGTAGTGTACTTTTGGACACTCTTGGACATGGACAGTGGGGCTACCAGAAGCAGTGATCAGCTAACTTTCTGGTCCATGTGTGACATTTTAAATGCAGGTCACTGCAGGTATGCTGTATTTTATCATTTGAATCTTCGTACACAATGAAATTGACCATAAGTGTTACCTATGCCAAAGTTTGTGCTTGCACATGTACTGGTTTCTTGCGGACCCTTTTTTCTATTCATCTTGTGTGTGTTTGTCCTCACGTGTACCTGATAACTGTTTGATGAGGCTCAAGCTACTAGGTGCAAGAATTTTAGTATTCTGGTCTGTCTTTGACTCTTGAATCTTAGAGGAATTGCCACTAGAAAGCCAAATTAAAAGTTTGGATTTATGTTAATATAAAGTAGGTAACTACCTGTTCTATTGTTACTTATGTTATCTTCTGACATAGCAAGCAACCTGCTTTTAACACATTTTCTTTGTGAGGCGAAAAGAAAAGGTAGATAAGTAGATTTCCAATCATTTTTCTAATTGGAATCTTTTGGTTTACATGGTTTTGGTGAGCTTTTTGGTTCAATTTTAATATTTTGACCCATGATATTGTATTCTTGAAAGGTAACTGTTTTTTGTTTCTCAATTAATGCAGAACTGCTTTTGAAGATACTTTCCGCCACATGTATTCATTGCCATTGCATTTAGAAGGTCTTCCACCAATGCCAGAAGATGGAGGTCATTGGTCTGCGCTTCATAGCTGGGTGATGCCAACACCTTCCTTTTTGGAGTTTATTATGTTTTCAAGGTAAGTTGTGAAGAACTGAAAGTTTTTTCTATTCCCTCGTTCTTTTTTTCTCCTACCAAAAGTTGATACCAGTGATGCAACCTTGTTGATGGTTAACATTTGAATAGGATGTTTGTCGATTCTCTTGATGCCTTGCAAACAAATTCAAGGAAAGTCATTGATTGTCGGTTTGGTTCATCAGAACTTGAGGTGAGGATGCTTGGATCTCGAAATGCCCGAAATAGATGATCCATAATATTTTACGACACTACTGATAGTTTTTCATTTAATGATATCAACAGAAAAGGCACTGTTATTGCCGGATATTGGAACTCCTTATTAATGTCTGGGCGTATCACAGCGCTCGAAAGATGGTCTATATAGATCCACATACGGGTTCCTTTGAGGAGCAGCACCCAATTGAACAAAGGAAGGGAATCATATGGGCAAAGTACTTCAATCTTACATTATTGAAGAGAATGGATGAAGATCTCGCGGAGGCTGCTGATGATGGAGATCATCCAAGGGAGAGTTGGCTATGGCCGTCAACTGGGGAAGTGCATTGGCAAGGAATTTATGACAGGGAGAGGGAAGAAAGATACAGGATAAAGATGGACAAGAAGAGAAAGACCAGAGAAAAACTTTACGAAAGAATCCGGTCTGGATATAAACAAAAGCCACTTGGGGGATAGGAAGCTTTGCAATTTTGAATCCCAAACGGTCCGTGCTCTAACTTTGAAACGTCCGGGGTAGTGAAACTAATGTTATCTCAATCCTAGCTTAGCTACATGAAAGAATCCTGCAGATACAGGAGCTTGACAATTTTCCCTGACAGATTCAACATGAGTTCCTGTATTTCCTTTTTCCTGATCGGCTCAGATTATGTAAGCGTAGAGTGTAGAGGAGCGCACAATAGCTGCTCACTGGATCCGGCGGCCTTTTTGCATCGAAGTTTCTTAATCAGCAACGTATACACCATAATTTTGAAGGCGACTATATCATTATAGGTTCGTCTTTTCTCATTCAAATGATTTCTCGAGTAAGCAGAAACATTATTCTTTTTATTTTTGGTATATCAGAAGCTAAAAAATTGTATTCTTCAATCGTTGTATATTGCAGAAATATAGAGGCAATTTTGTTCCATCCCTATAATTTATTTCCTTCTCTCTTCCAAGTTCTACTTCACTTCATCTCCTTCTCTTTGTTTACAAAAGGAAAGGCAAAGTAAGGTAAGCTTATATTATGGAATTTAACAATTCTCGAAGGAATACAGGGAAAAGTTCAACATCTTAAACTGGATTTGGTGTGAAATGGGCTCTTTGAACTCGCCACGTGTAACTTCATTCATGCTGTCAGAATCAGCATTGATAGAATGGCACTCATTTAACCTGAAGTTAATTGGTAAAATTTGTTATAATCAATATTTAGATTGAATTTGATATTATAAAATAATATAAATTCTGGGTTGAATTCAGATTCGTTTTGTTGTCTACTTTGTCACTATAGAGGTTGTATTTTTTATGATAATGATGGAAAATTCCTTAGTGCTTTGTTGGGTTCCCTTGCTCTTCCTTTCAGTGGAATAATGGCTGTCGTCGATTATAAGAAAGTTCATGACCAATTTATTCGTGTCTTCCACTTAAATGAAACTTCTGATTTGTTGGATTTATACCAGTACAAGTCTTGTTAGTGGAGTTTTTTTTTTTAATATTCTTTTAGAAGAATTTTTTTAAAAAGATACATGACCGTTTGATTGTCATTTAAAAAAGATTTTTTGAAAAAATTTCAAACAGTAGATTGTTTGACAATATAAAAATAAAAAGTAATTTTAATTTTAATTCTAATTATATTATATTTTATTTTGTAATAAATATTATTTATGCATATAAATATTATTTAAAATATATTAAACAATATGCAAAGTACAATATATTCATTATTATATAATTTTAAACCATATGAAATAAAAATAAAAATATATCTAACCAAATTTTTTATATGGATTATATCATAAATAAAGCTAATATAAAAAATAAATATTAAAACATATAAAAAGAGTCAAATAATATTATATAAATCTCGAAATAAATATTCTAAGTTAAGTAAATAATTAAATATATAATAAATTATGCATTTTATTGTAATACAAGAAGATTTGCAATATGTTCCCTCGCATATTGTAATACAAGAAGATTTGCAATAAATTAGAGAAGATGAGTTTGCAAGATAAATGTAAAGATAAATTTGTGGGTATTGTAGGAATTATGTGTAAAACATAAAGACAAAAGAGACTAAAAATAAACTTATTAATTGATTTAAAAAATAGAAAAGCCATCTGAGAGGCTTTTTTAAGAAGCTCTAAATTTGAGCATTTTAAAAAGTTACATTTTAGCTGCAAAAAAAGTCATATCTATTAAAAAAGTACTTTTTTTTATTTTACAACTAAACACTTATTTTTTAAAAAATACGATGAGAAAATTTACTTACTAACCTTCTAAAAATTATCGCATAGTCAAGAAATCACCACTCGAAAGAATGAAAAAAAGAAAAAAAAACAAATAAAAGTAAAGAGTTGTACGTAACACCAATCACGAAACTTGGCCGTTGCCACTGCCTTACAGTTAATTGCCAGCAGGGTTTCGTTATTTTTTTTCTTTTGTCTTAGATCAGGATATTTACCGGCGGGTTCAGTAACTAATTCTTTCGCTAATTTGTAGGTACATCACAGGGTGAGATAGCTGGCCTAAGAATTTAAGACTGCTCCATATTTAAAGTCAAGGATCAAACCCCTTACCTTTGGTTAAGGATGAATGAATTCCTGACTCCCTGCCACTCAGCCACACCCTTAGTTTGGTTTCGTTACATTTTCAATATTTTCTCGTAAGCTCAAAATAAAATTCCACGAGATTAAAAATATCGGATTATTATCAATTAATGTGGGACTTTCTAAACCAAGCGGCACTCTTGCCTAAATTTACGTGAAGTAATCGACCAAAGCATGTATGTTCTTAAGGGAACAACACTTTCACGTAAATGAGTACATTTATAAAATTAAGAAACATGTTATATCTTCACAATTATAAGTAAATAGGTTTATAAAATTAAATATAATATATAATACATTTGAAATTTTTAAGTAAATATTAAATTAAAGTTCATTGGTAACAATAAATATATAAAATAAATTTATTGAAATATTTAAAATAAAAGTTTAAAATTTTAGATAATATAAATTATATTTATATATAAGTCATTATAAAAAAGAAAATTTAAACAATAAAATTATAATTTTTAACAGTTGATTATAATAAACTAAGATTTACTATGAAATTAGTTTGTATATAAAATATTTCGTCCTTGACTATATTCAACTACTTCAATTTTATAGATTTTCCCCATAAAATTATAAATGGTATTAAGATATTAAAAATATTATAAAATTAAAATGTATGCTTACAAAACCTTATACTTACTAATTTGATATAAATTATTAATAAAACTACTATATATTAAATAAAATAATGGCATGTATACTAAATAAAAAATTATATAATTATATCAGTAAATAATTATATATTATACTATTTATTTTATTATAAGTTAAATTTTAACATAAAAAGAAAGGGTTAATTACATTTTAAAAAACCAAAATTTCTGTAAATCGTTTAATTATAGCCCAAACTTTAAAAAATAGCAATAAAATGTCTAAACTTTCAATTTTTTTCAATTATAACCCGAACTTTAAAAAGTAGCAATAAAATTTTCAATTTGTAATTTTTTAACTTCTAACCCTACGTTAGTGTTCCGTTAAATTTAAAAATGACCTAAATCAGATTACACAGCCCCGACAACCTTATTGATGCAATATGCTATAGTGCGAAAATAATTTGGGGCGTTAAAAGAATAAACAGAAAATAAATGACTAAGAGCGTCAGGAGAACAACAGATAACGTCTGGTTATAATTAAAAAAATTTGAACATTTGAATATTTTATTGTCACTTTTTGAAATTTAGGCTAAAATTGAAAAAAATTAAAATCTAAACATTTTATTGGTACTTTTTAAAATTCGAGTTATAATTAAAAAATTGATAAAATTTTAAGAATTTTTTTTTTGCAGTTAACCCAAAAAGAAATCACTTAAAGTATCCAGCTCGATTCTAATTTTATAGCATCTTATGCAAGAAGAAGTTAACTCCACAAATACTAACCAATCAAAGTCTTAAAGATAATTCTTTTATCATCTAATGAAATTTTCCATAAAAAAGCAAGCTTATATAGAAACTATTAATTTCAGCCTTCCTCCTAATTAACTTAAACTTAACCAACAAAGTTATTTCAAATGGTTCAAAATTATTTTTGTAAATAAATTAGGAAATTAAGTAATATTCCTTCCAAATTATATCCATATTACCTAATAATTCAGTTCAAAACATAGGCGCTAATCTTTTATTTCTCAATTTTAAAGCCCAATTTTCCCGCCATTTTAAAAATGGAAAGTTAATTAAATTAATACTCTTTAAAATACAATACTTTTAACAAATTAAAAGCAACTTATAATATAAATAAATAAATATATATATATATATGGTGAAATTAATTAATATTATTATTAAAAGCTTATAAAATAAATGAGATAATGATTTATTATTATCGAGGGTGAGCTTTAAAGTAATTGGTAAAGTTGCTCGATTATAAAATTGCATGTTCAAGTTACAGAATCAACCTTTTTGTAAAAATACAAAGGGAAGATTGCGTACATTATGACTCTCGAAAGATTGTCGAAAAGCGGGAAGTCTTGTGTGCTGGGTACGTTGACTTTTTAACTTATTAAGTATCATTTTTTGAATAACTATACATCTAATTTTTTAATAAAATTATAATTTTTAAATAAGAATTAATTATTGTAAAATATTTATTCTAAAAAATATCTTTTAATAAATAAAAAGAAGGATCTTCACACCATATTTTTATTTTTAAATTATATTTCATCTTATTTTAATGAAAAATGATCTCATTTTCAAACTATATTTTTATAAGATTTTATATATTCTAATACACTAAAAAACATTTAAATTACACGTTGGTAAATCTCAAAGCTAGCTAACGAGGTTAAAAAGGTCAATTTCTAATTATTCTCTCACTACATCTCTTACCTTGTTTTACACGCCTTTCATGTTCTGTTTCTCTTACACGAGCTCCACATATAAAGCTCTTTCACTGTCTCTCTTTTCTTCGATACAAGGGAAAGAAAACAAAAAGACGAGTCTCTCTTTATTACATGTTAAAAGAAGAAGCGATCTCTTGACCATGTCTACGGATCTACATGTTGTTAAAGATTTGCCTGCAATTCGACTCTCACCGATCAAGATTGAAGCCGTAGCCTCTTGCAGCGTCGACGATGATGTCTGCCGCACGCCGACGTCCGAGGTACATAAGATTCCGGTCGTCGTTAGTTGTCCCCCAGCTCCGAGGAAACCGAGGAGGAGGTCGGTTAAAAGGAAGCTGTCGGAGGTGGAATTCTTTGAGATCGTAAACCGCGAAGAGGTTGAATCCTTTTTCGGATCGAGTTTTGAGGTTGTCTCTAAGAGGAGGTGTGCTGTTTGACTGTTTCCACGTAAATTACCATACAAATTCCTTCTTCTTCTTCAATTTATCTTCTTCTTTTTTCTGTTTCTTGATATCAAGTTACGATAGTACTTGTGATGTTCAAAGTTCATGTGTTCATGTAAGTGTATGTAATAATAGTATTTATTACACGCAATTCATCATTTGAATTAAATCCATGTCGTTAAAGGATCTGAAATTGCAGATATCCTCTTTTTGATGTGTTCTAGATCTGAATTATGTGTGTTTTTTCAGTTTTTCCTTAAGTTTCTCATCAAATTATCTTAATTTTAACGAAATTTAGGCGTACGTTGCTGATGATTTGATGTATCGCGAACCTTTTCACATGTCAGTGAAGAATTAATACTCCTAAGATATATAATTCTAACAACCATGATTCGTTGTAAGAGTATGATGATTTGGTAGTTGAGTTTGGTGGCTTGCCGTGTTTGTACAAGAAGATTATGAATTTTTTTTTCTTTAATGTATACTCAATAGAGAAAGAAAGTGTAGCCTAGAGATGCTCAAATGACAATTTAACCCGGTTCAAGCTCAGCTCGACCTAACTAAACACGTCAAATTCAATTTGATCGGATTTTGATTTGAGTTCAGACTTATCATTTAAAAATTCATTAATTTAGGTGATTTATTTGAGGTTAGATTGTATGGTGTAGAATTTGTTCGAGTTTCAAATCGGATTCACACTATATGTTCTAAGGGTTAAGTTGGTGACTAGCTGTCTCGGCTCGGGTCTTTGCCATCTCCGGATGAAAAAGTTAAAGAGTGTGCTTGAAAATATTTATAAAAATACAACTAATTACATAGTAATTTATATTAAAATAATTTAATAAATGTTTGAAGAAGGTTTTTTATTTTTTAATAATATAAAATACATTTCTAATAATTTAAACCCCAAAATGCATCTTTAAAAAAGTGAAAATCTCTAAGAAAGTTCAAATATTTGACTCGAAATGGAATGTGTATGTGTGTTTATTTATGTTTGTAGTTATCGATATTTACAAAATTAGACAAAACGACATGTCATATGCAAACCAACTTTGAATGTGATGTTTTTGTCATTTTTCATTAAACATTGACGAAGACTATCTATCTTGAAAAAAATTGTTTTAAAAAATATATGAATAATAACTTGTTAATATTAACACATTAAATTTTTTTTAAAATAAATATGACATAATATATGACATTTTACCTTTGTAACATATTGTGAAATATGATAATTAAAAATCGGACCGAAAGTTAAATCGATAAAACAAGATATTTAAATTTTAAAAAGTTCAACCGGTATTAGACCGGCATAAAATCTGCTGAAGATTAAATAAATTTAAAGAATTTGAAATATCATTAAAAGAGATTTCGGTTTTGAAGTTTAATTGAGAAAAATATTATTAAATGAAAATTAATTAATTTATTTTAGTTTATAAGAACTTATTAATTTACGCAAATTAATCGATTAATTAATATATTGATCGATTTTTAATAACAAAAAATATTAAAGTAAATTGAATTATAAAGTTGAAAACCGACCCGAAAAATTAGTTTAAAGTTTTTTAAAGTCAAGCAGTTGAGTCGGTTGAATTTTCTATACTTAGAGCTTCCGAAGTTAAGAAAAATAAATTAAAAATAAGATTATTAATTAGTAGTGCCTTATAATTTCTGCTGTTCGTTATAATAATAATTATTACGAATTTTTTAATTAATAAAATTATTAAAGTATACGTTTTTAATTAAAAATTAAATTTTTAAAGAATTGATAAAACAAAATCAAAATCTCGGGTCATCATATCTGATCATGTTATTCAGGAACGTGGACCTTATGACTTGTTCACTTCAGTGGCCAACAACGAGACCCACATTCTGCGTGAAAAGCGTAAAATATACTTTATGATATTTATAAATATTAAAAATAACTTATTTATTATTTTTATTAATTTATTAAAGTAAAATTTATTTTACTCTTTTTTAAAATAGAGGAACTCACAGTTGTTACCTTTTAAATACATGCTCGGTAAACTTTTGGACTGACACAATAGCTTGTAAATCAGGCCAATCAAATACTTTGTACTAGATAAGTCCTGTACGACAAGTTCGATCAAGATAGCATAAGTAAAAGGATTCGAAGACAAGAGCTTTTTACCCTGTGTCCCTCACTCCACCAACTTGACCGATCCTTAAGGGGCATCTTATTGTTTTCACCTAATTTTAATAACAAAATTTCTAAAAATAATTTTAAAATACTCTTTTTATTTATAATATTTTTAATACTCATTTCAAAATAATAAATATAAAAATACCTAAATATTGGTTTTCTTAATTACAAGATTATAATAATATAATTTATATTGCTTTTTTGTCCTAAAATTAATAAAAATTTTCTTTAAAAATATTTCAATAAACTAATTTAAAATACTGTTTTTTATTTCTAATATTATATAATATTTTAAAATAATTTAAAACTAAATATAAAAAATACATAAATTTATTTTTCTCAGATTTTGTTACATCATGACAACTGTAAAAAGGTGTGACAATCCAAAAACGTGATGTTAAAGCTTTAAGTTGTATTGCTAACTTTAAGAATGGTGATTGCTAACTTTAAGTTGCTTCAGGAAACAGAGATAGTAAATCATAGTCTTGCACCGAAAGAAAAGCAAAAAGCGTGGGGAATGGGAGGGAAAGAAAAGTGATTTTGTGGCTGAAACAGAAAGACCAACCCTTTTGTCTGGTGAAGATGAGACAGACTAGTTTGTGTGGTGGTTCCTACTTACAGTTTGGGATCACACTTTTCACTGAATTTGAGATGTGTTAGATTTTGTACCTTTTTTTTCTTGTCAAATTTGTGAAGAGAGTGAATGCAGTAACAAAGTTGTTATTATGTCAGGACTGGCCTGTTCCAACACAGTGATGTTTGTTAGGAATGTCAAGAATTATATGACAGACGAGTTTGATTGAATTTGATAAGACTTTGATTTAGATTCGAATTTTTTGAAAGAATTTCTAAGTTTTAGACCCAATTCAAGCCTTTGCTTATGTTTGGTTGAACTTACACAAGTAGAGCTTTTTTTTATAGTTTTTTTTAGAATAACTTTTTTAAGAAATCAGTTAATTGTTTGTCATTTAAAAAAATAATTTTTTTAAAAGAACTTCATATAGTAGATTGTTTGGCAACATAAAAATAAAAATATTTTTTATTTTAATTATATTTTATTTTGTAATAAAAATTATTTATGCAAATAAATACTATTTAAAATATATTAAACAATATGCAAAGTATAATATATTAATTATTATATAATTTTAAACCATATGAAATTTAAATGAAAATATATCTAACCACTTCTTTTATATGGGTTATAACGTAAATAAAACTAATATCAAAAATAAATATTAAAATATATAAAAAAGCTAAAAAATATATTTGCAAGATAGATGTGAAGATGAGTTTGTGAGTATTGTGAAATTTGAGATGAGTTAGATTTTGTACCTTTTTTATGTCAATTTTGTGAAGAAAGTTATTGCAGTAACAAAGTTCTTATCATGTCAGGATTGGCCTGTTCAAAATCCAATATAGTGATGCTTATTAGGAACGTCAAAAAATTATATGAGAAACAAGTTTGATTTAATTTGATCAGACTTTAATTTAGGTTCGAATTTTTTAAAAGAACTTATAAGTTTTAGACCGAACCCAAGACTTAGATTGTTCAATTTGAAATCTAAAATTTTTAAATAGTAAACGTTACAGATGAAGGAGGTAATCTCTAGCCTGGCGCTAAGAGAGTTGATGAAAGAACTTACATCATCACAATTGTTAACAATCGGTGAGTGAAATTCTTAGAATTTTGTAATACATGATAACATCATAGGTTTATACTGAAGTTATAGGTTTTTATTTGAAAATGATCTAAAATAGCTTATATATTAGGTTGGTTTCATCTGGACCATGCTCTAGAAATATCTTATCCAAGTTCAAAGAGAAGATAGATCTTGAGGGTTATATACGAAAGAATATCTGACAACGAGTCGTAACGCTAGTCAAAATAAAATAACCAGGCAACTATTATAATAATGATGAACATAAGTCGACCCCACAGAGTGATAATGGTCCCAAACTTAACTCTGTCCATTAAAAGGTCGTGTTTGGGTATTGCCAGCAATATTTATTTATAATAAATTAAAAGAATAAACAAGTGCATTTATATAATAATTTGTTCTTGAAATTTTTATAATTAATATTCTATAAAATGTATAATTGTTAGATTTGGTTGGGAGAAAAAACTGGATGATTTGACTTGACTTGATTAAATTTTGATTTAGATTCGAACCTTTTTAAAAAATATAAGTCTTAAATTTTTAAATAAAACAATGCTATTTAAAAAATATTTAATTTGATTTAATCTGAACTCGATTGAGCTTTAGACTGCTTAAACCTAATTAGATTTTGGCTTGGGCTTAGACTCCAGCCTCAAATCTCTAGTTTAATCTAATTTCGAGTTTGACCCCAACTTGAATATAAAATTTTGAGTCAAATTTGAGTCTGAGTGAGCCCATACTCAACACAACCCATCATCAAACATAAAGTTTAAGTAGTCTAGGCGTTGAAATATTTAGTTATAATAAATTAAAAGTATAAACAAGTGCATTTATATAATAATTTATTCTTTTTTACTTTAATATTCTATAAAATGTATAACGACCCCGCTTGGTTGTTAGCTGATCAACTATTTTTAACTGATTGATCAAAATCAGATGATTAACTTTATAAAAAAGTTATTTAATTTGTTAGACCCAGCCATATCGATTTTGCCCTTACTCATTACCGTCTTATTTCTCGTTTTCTCTGGATTCTTCTTCCTTTCTTTGGCTATTACCTTGCGTTTCTCACAGCTTTCACGTCTTTAACTAGATAAAAAAATTATATGACAAATGAGTTTG
This sequence comes from Erythroxylum mucronatum, assembly GCA_027563825.1. Taxonomy (NCBI): domain Eukaryota; kingdom Viridiplantae; phylum Streptophyta; class Magnoliopsida; order Malpighiales; family Erythroxylaceae; genus Erythroxylum; species Erythroxylum mucronatum. The sequence goes on from JAOSBP010000003.1 coordinate 29,131,369, forward strand.
ATTTAATTGGATCATACTTTGATTTAGGTTTGAATTTTTTAAAATAATATCTAAGTCTTAAACCGAACTCAAGACTTAGATTACTCGACTTGAAATATGAAAATTTTAAATAATAAACATTACAAATGAAGGAGGTAGCCTCCAGTCTGAAGCTAAGAGAGTTGATAAAAGAACTTACATCATAATTGTCAAGAATCTGTGAGTAAAATTCTAAAAATTTTGTAATGCATGATAATATCGTAAGTTTATACTGAAGTTATAGGTTTTAAATTGAAAATGATCTAAAATAGCTTATATATTGGGTTGGTTTCGTCTGGAACGTACTCTAGAAATATCTTACCAAAGTTCAAGGAGAAAATAGATCTTGAGGGTTATATATGGAAGAATATCTGGTAGTGCGTCGTAACGCTAGTCAAAATAAAATAACCAAACTATTACTATACTAGTGGTAAGTCTAAGTCGATCCCACGTAACTACAATTGTTGGATCCCATTTCTGACATCCAACTACTTATACAGATTCCCTCCTACGACTACATGATTCCTTACACTTTTCTTGCTTTGATACCATAATTGTTGGAACTCAATACCGGATGTCCAACCTCTTAATCCGAAACCTTCATACTTATGCATGAATCGGGTCCGAACCGGAAATGAAACGAAAGAATAAAAACAAAAAGCAAATCGAACCGAAAGGCATAAGGCGGAAGCAAAGCGAACAAATGGTTCGATCAAACTTGAGGGCAATTTTTTTTTTCAAAATTCAACGTAATCTGAACATGTTACATTTTTGTGAGAGATGGTAGCAAACTTGATGAGAAATCACTGGTTCGAATTTCGGGTGAATCGGAGGTCAAATGATCAAGTTTTAAGAGAAATTGCAAAAATGACCAAAGGAATAGTAATTGACCATATGAATAGTAACTAGCAAATTTCCGACCCTCATAACATTTAACTCATAACTCCGATCAGGACCTATCATACCTCATTTTAAAGATATCAAAACCCTCTACATTTTTCATGAAGGATGAAAATTTCGATTCCTGCTCTAAAGGGGAGAAAAAGCCATCTGAAGGTTCAGCCCAAATTTGCCTATGAATAGTAATTCGGGAAACCTAATTGCATAGTGGGCAGCCAATTTTAAACGCTCATAACTTTTTCATCCTAAGTCGAAATCTAACCCATTTTATACCGTTTTCAAGATCTTAACACGTTCTACAATCTTCCAGAAGACCTCCAATGCGAATTCCCTCTCGGAGAGGGTTTAAACCCTAAGAGAAGTTGCTGCCCAAATTTAGGAAAATTTGGACAGCACCTCCCCTAAAATTGTATCTAGCCAACTCTTCACTTTTGTTCATCCAAACTACAAACCTGCACAAAACCACTTCTATCTTCCCATTTCACAAG
>JAOSBP010000003.1:29132874-29144274 GCA_027563825.1 Erythroxylum mucronatum
AATACAATAAAACACACAATAGAGAAGGAAAATGCATGCAAACAAGAACTAATAGCAAAAGAACATCAAGTCCACAACTCCCGTGCAAATCTATGAAGACCTTACAAAGACCAACTGATTTCTTAGGTTGGCATGATTGGAAATTCATGCTTGGACCGTTTGTCAAGCCAATAAAATAAAAGGGGTCTAAATTTATTTGCAACTAGTCCAGAAAGAATAAACCAAATGGATGCAATGCAGGATACAGACAAATCCAGAAATTACAAGGTGTCCGGAAGTACACTAGTTAACAGGACAAATACCTATGTCAAACATATGTATGCACAATACAGGAACTAACAAACCTAAACTAGATAGACGACTGAAGGCAAAAGGTTCACTGTAAAACAGCATAATCAAAGAAAAGAACAAACCGCAGAAAATCAAGACCAATTCATTTAGCCAGAGAACAAAAACCTAAATCTGATTATAACTCACATTTTGCCAATTCTTCTTCAACAATGAGACAAGGAAATTGACACTCATTTGCACATTTTGGAAGATCTGCTTCTCTTCCATAGCACAATTTCCAACAGCAACTCCCATGCAAAGTACTTTCTTCAGTTGGAACTTCACGGTTGCCTTGGTTTCATTGACTTTACCCTCGAGGGACTCTTGATGTGTCACAAGAGTAGGAAACTTACCTATATACATAATATTTAGGAAAAGAAATTACCCAATTGGTGACAGCTAATGTTGAATTTAAAAGCAAACGTTATCAGAACGAAATAAACTTGCCTGCCTTGTTAAGACCAGGGCCCAAAAGACGAGGAATCTGCTTGATGACTGACTCTGAAGCCAAGAAAGCGTGATACTGCTTAGCAAGCTTCTTAACCAGTTTTTTGTTCTTGTTAAGCTTTTTTAAGGCTTCCACATCCATCCACTGCAAACCTATGCTCTCTGCCTGCCAATAGAAAAAAGAGATCAATCAGATGGACATGGGAATATGAACACCATCAAAGAAGCGCAGTTAATACAATGGCAACACCATTTCAAACTTCACATAAAGTGACGGGAAAATTAAATCACGCAAAAGAAAGTATAAAACATTATGTCAAACGTGATAATAAAATTATAAACAACATGGAATAGAAGAAACTATCATTTCAGCTTTCTCAAATATTAAGTCTAGAAAATCTACATAATCATAATTCATTCTATATCAAGCCCATCAAGCTGCAAATGAATATAAGCATATATGTGTAAGCAGAATTTTTTAAGGTAAAAGAGCGGGTGATGTATACCTCTTCCACATGCTGAGCATCACCGAGCATACAGACCTTCATCTTAGGGCGAGGGATGTGAGGCAACTTCACGGACCCACTGAAACGCTTGTCCTTTTGAGGGTCGTAGTTCTTGAGCCCAATCTGGAGCTCAATAGTCTCAGTAAAATTGCGCTTCTTCTCCTTGGAGTTGTTCATAATAATGGAGATCGCTTCTCTCAACGCATCGCTCTGAAGCTTACTGCAAAATTCATAAAAATTTAAAGAAAATCCCCCACAATTTCAATCATACGAGACATGTGAAAAACTAATCAACGAACAATAAAATGAAGCAAATTGAATCAATCTATACCTCATCTCGGAAAGGAAGGATCTTAAGCTTCAACGCACGGCTGTATGTGAAGAAGCTAGTGAGTGGACGTGAAAGAAAGAGCTAAAAGACTACTTTAAAACCCTAAAACCTGATTTTAGGGTTCGGGTTGAGAAATGATTTTTTGTGGGCCTGAGCGAAATGTTTTATTAAATATCCTAGTCCGGCCCATGAGTGTGCATTAAGACACAGGGAACTGCTGGTAATTATATCAAATATTTGGTACTCTCGTAAAGTTTCTTTTTATTTCTGTTTAGTACATAGACTATACGAAATTTAAAATTTTAACCCCGTTGCAAGCTAGTACGAGCCATAACCGAAGCAGAGAGTCGCTAGGAAGGTGCAAGTGCAAGTGCAAGTGAAAGTGGAAGAAGATGTTAGATCTGGGTCCTTTCTCCGAGGAGAAATTCGACCCGAAGAAATGGATCAACAGCGCCTGCCAGTCTCGGCATCCTGAGGAAACCTTGGACAATCACTTGGTAGATCTGGAAATGAAGCTCCAGATGATCTCCGAGGAGATTTCCGCGTCTCTGGAAGAGCAGAGCTCCGGAGCACTTCTCCGCGTCCCTCGTGCCACTCGCGACGTCGTCCGCCTCCGCGATGACGCCGTATCCCTACGCACTTCCGTCTCCGCAATTCTGCAGAAGCTCAAGAAGGTTCGCTTCTGATTCGATCTTAGGAATATAATCGGATTTGTTCGATTAAACTGTTATTTCTTTAATTTTCTTAATGTAGGCAGAGGGATCAGCAGCTGAGTCTATAGCTGCGCTTGCTAAAGTTGATACTGTAAAGCAGAGAATGGAAGCTGCGTATGAGACTTTACAGGTGCATTGCTTGTTTGTTTTGAAATCTGAATTATCTGAAGTTTGGAGTGTTTAATTTGGTATTGATTGTTGTGTAATTGGACAATTAACAGGATGCGGCTGGGTTAACACAATTAAGTTCAACTGTGGAGGATGTGTTTGCCAGTGGTGATCTTCCTCGAGCTGCTGAAACTTTGGCCAATATGAGGCATTGCTTGTCTGCAGTCGGTGAGGTGATTAGTTCTCCTCCTGTTTGCTACAATTTGTTCTCTGTTTCCTATGTAACGGAGGAAATTCATGATCTCTCTTTGTCTTTTGTTCAGGTTGCTGAATTTGCTAATGTACGAAAGCAACTTGAGGTCTTAGAGGATAGGCTGGATTCAATGGTGCAACCTCGTTTAACGGATGCATTGTCCAGTCGCAAGGTCGTTAACTATTACAGTGCTGTTGGTTGTTATCAGTTTGTGTTCCTCTCAACTGCTTGCCTGAATATATGACTTGGTTGTTTTCAATTTCCGTGATTTATTATGATGCAGGTTGATGTTGCTCAAGATTTGCGGGGAATTCTCATTCGGATTGGAAGATTCAAGTCTCTAGAGTCACATTATACAAAAGTTCATCTGAAACCCATAAAGAAGCTCTGGGAAGATTTTGAGTCTAGACAGAGAGCTAATAAATTTCCAAGTGAGAGGAATGCAGTGGAAAGGCTTTCAGGCAATAATGATTCCCCTGCAATTCCATTCTCAAGTTGGCTGCCGAGTTTCTATGATGAATTGCTGCTTTATCTTGAACAAGAATGGAAGTGGTATTGTTCATATTCTACACTCTTTGGAATTTCAGATTTCCAGAGTTTGTTTCCTGAAAAAGAAAAACTATGAAGAACAGTGGCAATATATTTCTTAGCCTAGTGTTTGGACTGGTGCATCACTTTTCATGTAATGTGCCATCAGTATTCAGAACCAGTGAATGCCAAATCATGATCATTCTTGGGGACTGTTTATTGTTCTATCATCCTAGAGCATGCTTGTAAGAGATTCTTTTTGTTGTTGTTGCAACTTGCAAGTACTAATATGATTTGGACTTTTCTTCTTCATTTCATTCCTTCTGTTGCTATGAGCATGCAACGTATTGAAAGATCAAATAGTATTGATTACATTTCCTATTATGAACTTGTTTTTTAAATTTTAACTAATGTATTTGATATTCTAAATAGCTTCTTGAATTTGTTTGTAGAAAGTAGTTTTTGTTGCCTATCATCTGCCAGTGCCCTCCTATGTGAGAATGATTTTCACCATGGCCACGCTTAAACTGTTCTTGACAGGTGCGTGGTTGCATTTCCTGATGATTATAAGGCTCTTGTGCCAAAGCTCCTAATCGAGACAATGACAGCTTTAGGGGCAAGTTTTGTTTCCCGCATCAATCTTGCCACTGGAGAAGTTGTTCCTGAAACAAAATCACTTGGAAAAGGTACGATTTGCTGTTCTTGTTAGTTCCTTTATGATAATTAATGTGTGGTTTGACTTCTTAGATCAGTATGATTTGTCTTCTATTCAGCTGTATTATATTTTGAAAGAAGTCCTACCCATTATCCCCTTGTTTAGCTCTTCCACTAAGGGATTGTTGTGTTACAAGTGCATAATGTCCGCTTTAAAAAACCATGCATTTTATCATCAACTTGATGAATTAATTTCAAGATGTAAGGTTTTCCTACCATAACAAGTTACTCGAAAGGCATAATCAGACATTTATTTTTACATGTATATCTCTTTATTTGAGACTCTATTCTATTCACCTTTTTGGCTTTTATTGAATTGAGAAATGAGTTTGATTTTCCATTTTTTGGTGGGTTGAATCAGTAAAATAAATAGGAATTTGTAGTTATATCTTATGAAAACAAACTTCTTTTGTGGTAGAAATTATTCCTTTTTTTTTAACTATTATTCATTTTGTCTTCAAAGATGTTAATTTTCACTTGCAAATCATTAGCTACTAAGAATCTGAATGAGATATGACAAATAGGCTGAGTAAAGCAAGATGAGATGATTTCTGTTGTACCAAAAAAAGAAACAAAATAAATAAAAGCAAGATGAATCAAGAACCTTTTTAGGCCCTACACCTTATGTGCTAAAAGGTAGCTGAAAGTTTTCAAAGCCCTTGTTTTCTTCATCTGCGCCTCTGTGACTGCAGTATTTATTTTTTGGGTTTCTTTTTTCATGCTGAGCCTAAGGTTTTTCACTTTATACACATCTTTTTCTCTATTATTTGGAAGTGCATATTTTCATTCTGTGGTTGGTTTAAGTCATTTCAGTTTTTTCTATGGTATCTGTGGGGATTTTCAACTTGAGGTCAAATTTTCATTCTGTCTACATCTTATGGGTTTGTGAATGCAAAAGTCTTTACCAGTTATTGAAGTCCCCTTCTTTTATATGTGGCATTTTTTGAGGATTTGGGCTTAAGCTAATGGTACATTAATTCGATAACTAGCTTTTTTATTTTTAATTTGAAAGAACTGAATTAGTTATTTTTCTTTTTAGAATCCTAATTCTTAAGTAGAAAGAAAGACTCACAATTTTGAATAACTCAATTTTGTCTTATTACAGGCAGGCCATAGACTTGTAGTAACATTCCTAGTTCCATAATTCTTGGGTACAATTTCATGGTAGTTTCTAAAGTCATTTGGTGGTGCTGGGAATGTTCATATCAAATGAACAACTCTTTCACAAAATCTCTATTCCCGTCATTTTGATTGTTGTGTGGTGATATTTTCCTTGTCATTTCAGGCATATTGGATATTTTGTCTGGAAACATTGCAAAGGGTATAAAGATCCAGACTAAGCATCTTGAGGCCTTGATTGAATTGCATAACATGACAGGGATCTTTGCACGAAATATCCAGCACTTGTTTTCAGAATCTGATCTTCGTGTTTTAATGGATACTCTGAAAGCTGTCTACCTTCCTTATGAATCATTTAAACAGAGGTGAAAAACACTGAACAAGTTAGATTGATTTTGATTAGAGAAACAACATGCCGTTTTATGTTGCTTAAGTCATTGTTGGATGTTGATTAGGTATGGACAGATGGAACGGGCAATTCTCTCTTCTGAGATTGCAGGGGTTGATTTAAGGGGAGCTGTTACTCGTGGTGTAGGAGCCCAGGGCATTGAACTAAGTGAAACTGTTAGAAGAATGGAAGAATCTATTCCCCAGGTCATTGTACTTCTTGAAGCAGCTGTGGAGAGGTGCATTAGCCTGACAGGCGGTTCCGAGGCAGATGAGTTAATTCTTGCACTTGATGATATAATGTTGCAGTATATTTCGTCCCTTCAAGAAACTCTTAAATCGCTAAGACTTATCTGTGGAGTGGATAATATTGGTGACTCAAAAAAGGAAATAGGTATGGAGAAAAAGGAAATCAGTCAAAATGTACGCAAAGCTGACTTAGTTTCAAATGAAGAGGAATGGTCAATTGTCCAAGGAGCTTTGCAAATACTTACAGTTGCAGATTGCTTAACAAGCCGGTCCTCTGTTTTTGAAGCCTCCTTGAGAGCAACTCTAGCTAGACTAAGCACCAGTTTGTCTGTTTCAGTATTTGGGTCAAGTTTGGATCAGAACCAATCTCATGCTGCTAATAACGAACAAAGTGTGGAGCCACCCATAGGTGGTAGGGCTTCCTTGGATGTTGCAGCTATAAGGCTTGTAGATGTTCCTGAGAAGGCTCGTAAATTGTTTAATCTTCTAGATCAGGTACTCAGAACATAATTTCTTTGCATCTGTCTTATTTCTGGGGTTGTTGCTTTTTTGCTCTCTGAAATCTGCTATTTCTGTATGTTGGTAAAGAACTTGGAACATTCTTTGGTTTTTTAATGCTTAGATTACAATTTTTCTTTGTATGTATTATGCAGTCAAAAGATCCTCGGTTTCATGCACTTCAACACTCATCACAGAGGGTTGCAGCATTTGCTGATACAGTGAATGAACTTGTCTATGATGTTCTCATTTCAAAAGTGCGGCAACGCCTCAGCGAAGTCGCTCGTTTGCCAATCTGGTCTTCAATAGAGGAACCAAGTGCATTTCCCCTTCCAACCTTCAGTGCTTACCCACAGTCTTATGTGACCAGTATTGGTGAATATCTCCTTACTTTGCCCCAGCAGTTGGAACCTCTTGCTGAGGGGATATCCAACAGTGACGCCAACAACGAAGAAGCACAATTTTTTGCAACTGAATGGATGTTCAAAGTAAGCGAACCTACATTGTGTCATTGAGAATTCTTCTTCTTTGCATTCCTTTATATTACTGCATAGCATAACAACTTGTACGAAGCTCATTTTGAGTGAGTGTTATTTTCTTTTAGGCTATATTTTATAAAAAGTTTAACCATTTGTATTACTGTACAGGTAGCTGAAGGTGCGACTGCTCTTTACATGGAACAGTTGAGGGGCATCCAGTATATAACAGATCGTGGAGCGCAGCAGCTATCTGTCGATATCGAATACTTGACGAATGTACTCCATGCTCTGTCTGTGGATATTCCTGCAGCTCTTGCAACATTCTACACTTGCCTCTCAACCCCAAGAGACCAGCTCAAGGATCTCCTCAAATCAGATGCAGGCAACCAACTCGACATGCCCACCGCTACTCTTGTATGTAAAATTCGACGAATTAGCTTAGACTCATGATCACTTTCATTAACTGTCATTGCGTTTTCATTTCCTTCGCTCCCAAAGGTTTTGTTTTAGTGGAGGAATACATATAAGAAATAATATTACGTTTTTAGAATCCCTGGTTGATTTTCTATAGGTATTATCAGTCTTTATCATTTTTTCGTACGCCTATGTTTGACAAATTCAGTAACATAAATATTTTAGACCTAATTTAAGCAAGTTAACCCAATTTAGAGGTATAACTCCAACTTAAGAAGATCTTTTCTTAACACACCAACGTTTGCAATCTACACATACCTCAACACGTCTATCAAAAATATACATATGTTCATGATATAGTTATTTTTCATTTATGTATACTATGCCACGAAATAACCTAATTTAATCTCTAGATATAGTTTATTATTTGTTTATTATTTAAAATGTTTTCACTTATACTTATCATATACTCCTTGCATTTAATTTCAATAGCAAAAGTGTAACCTAACTCATGTTTTTCAACTTAATCAAAATTTTGTCATATAGAATAATTTATTGTTATATGCAATGTTTAAAAAACCGGACCCAAAGTTAAAAAGAAGTTTAATGTTTAAAAGGAACAGTTGAAATTAAACCAGCCAAAAATTAAATAAAATTTAAGATATTATAATAGATTGTCTTTATATATAATATAATTTAAAGTTTAATTAAAAAAGAGATTGCTAAATGAAATTAATTTATTTATTTTAGTTTAGATAAATTTATTAATTTATTCAATCTTATTCAATTTTTACTATATATTGATGATTTAATATTGATTAAATATTTAAACTTTAAATATTTTATCTTACCTATTTAATGTTTGAACCGATTTTTAAAGCATTAGTTTAAACACAATGACTTAAAAATATATTTTCTAAATATTTGTTGCTTTTTTGTTTGTTTGTAAAGTATATTTAGTGCTTTACAAATACTAGCAGATAGATATTGCGCTTAAATGCGTAGTAATATAATGCCAACTTAATTTCATCCTACCATTATTTATTGTAACATGTTATATTATTATTAATTTTAATGTGTAAATAAATTTCAGGTAATATAAAAATTTGTAATCAAATTATAAATATTTAAATTTTGAAATGTATATTTTATTAAAAGGTTAAAATTTGCTATATTAAAAATATATAAGTTAGAATATTAGAAATGAATAAGTAAAATTACTTAGTAAAAATTTGAGATGAAAGATTTTAAATTAAGGAAAAGTACATTGTAATGTATATGTTATAAATGGATAAAATATGTAAACTAAATTAAGAAACTCAAATAAAATAAGATAAAAATAAATAAATATTGTGTAATTTAAAATTTTGTGATAAGATTATGAATATTTAAATTTTGAAATATATAATAAGAAAAGAATTATGATGGAATTATTAAAAATATATAAATGTGAATATTAAAAATGAACTGATAAAATTAGTTAGTAAAAATTTAGAATGAAAATAAAATTAGGAGATGAAATATGACAATTGAGGCTCTACAATTATGTTATGTGACTGGAAAAATTTTAAAAATGTTAAATGTTTTGTTATGAATTAAATACAGTATTTAATTAAGGTAAAAAAAGGTCTCATGTAATTTAAAATGTTGTGATAAAATTATAAATATTTAATGCAGGTAAATATAAATATTAGAGTGATTTATTAAGTCACGAGTATGACTTATTAAGTCACGCCGGTGACAGAAATAAAAGTTAATTATATTTATTTATTTCGGTTAATTATGATAATGAAATAAAATAATCAATTCTTTATATTATAATTATCAGCAGTTAAATCGAAATTAGCTAATTAGTTAATTAATTAATTATATTTTAAATAAAAATTAATTTTTATATGTGTTAAATATACTATAAATAATTAAAACAAATTAATAATATTCTTATTAATTAATCAATGATTTAATAAAAAATGCCATAAAATTATATAGAGAGCATTGGAGTCTAGCCTGTTATATAAAAAGTATAATTGTTAGATATGGATATGGTTGGGAAAATAACTAGATGATTTGACTTGAGTTAATTGAATTTTGATTTAGATTCGGACTTTTAAAAAAAATCTATAATTTTTAAATAAAACAACGTTATTTTTAAAAACTTATTTAATTTGCTTTTATTTAAGCTCAATTAAGTTTTAGGCTGCTTAAACCTATTTAGATGTAGCTTGAAATTAGACTTAAGCCTTAAATCTCTAGTTTGATCTAATTTCGAGTCTGACCCTAACTTGAATATAAAATTTTGAGCCAAATTCGAGTATGAGTAATCCTATACTCATCACAACTCATCATAAAACATAAAGTTTAAGTAGTCAAAGTATTGAAATATTTAGTTATAATAAATTAAAAGAATAAACAAGTTTATTTATATAATAATTTATTCTTTTTTATAATTTAATATTCTATAAAATGTATAATGAGTACATATACGTGTTATTTTTTTTTCCTAAACTAACTTTTATAGAAAATTGCTAATTGAATATATAAAATTCCTTTCCCCAACTTTCAGAAGAAAAAAAAACCCTTTACCTAATAGAATAGGAATATTTATTGATTGTATAAATATTTAACATGTAATCTAAAAGATATTCATTAAACTTGATCATGGGAGGATTCGTTTGAAGCCCGAGCGAGTTTAAGTTTGAGCAAGCTGCTTAAAATAATATTATTAGATTAAATTTATGATTAAAAGTAAATTTTGAATCTTAACATTTGCAACGTAATACATAACAAATCATAATATTTTAAAACGTTTAAATTAAACTTCAAAGTTTTCAAAACATTTAAAATAGACCATAACTAGATAAAAAATTGAAAGGAATTAATTATCTATTAGTTAAATACCAAGTCAATGCTAACGTGATATTATTACTTTAGAATTAATTTTCTATTAGTTAAATATCATGTCTGGCGTGATATTATTATTTTATTTTAAAAATAAAAAGTAACATCTATTGTTACATGAGAAGTGAAATTTACTCTTCCAAATGTATAACAGTAGATTCCACTACTATGTGACAAATGAAATTTGCTAGCTTCAAATGTAAAATAGTAGGAACTACTTTATGATTAATTTAGAAAAAAATAATTATATAATAACAAGATCCATTTTTTGTTTATAAAATATAAAAAATTGTCATATTTAGGAATGACAGTTTTGACCTAACCAACCTAATTTTGGCCCAGGTTACCTTAGCCGTGGGCGGGCTATGGGCCAAAATGATTCGGTCGATGTGAACAACAAAAATGACGTCGTTTTGTAATTAAAAAAATAAGGATAGGTCAGCCCGTGGGCTATCTAACAAAGAGTCGAGTCAAGAGCCTGAGTTGACCCATTGATATCCCTAGTTATGTCTGCATTAACGTAACATTTAATTAATATAAAGTTAATCTTGTCAATTTTTTTTCTATGATCTATTATGAACATTTTGAAAGCGTTAATATTTAATTTAAATGCTCATAATGTTTGATTTCAAATTATATTCTTTTTTAAAAACACTTTTTTTACACCGTTGAGTCGGTCAAACTTTTACAAATTGAGTCTCGAGTCAATTCTTCAATCTCGAGTTTAATTCAAAATTTAATTAAATTGAATATGGCCTATTAATTCCGGGCCAATGAATTTGACCGAATTCGTTCCTTACTGCCATCCCTACTTAAGGGCTTGTTTGGTTGGATATTAATTAATGGAATGGAATATAATGTGATAGAACAGAACGAAGCTGTTTATAATGGAACGAAATGTAATATAGTGAAAAGTTGTTTGAGAGGGATGAGATAGTTCATAATGTAATATAGTGAAATGTTGTTTGAAAAATAGATGGAATGAAATGTAACGTATAATAAATGACCATTATATCCCTTATATTAAAATAGTTGGTGCATAAGGTTTATTATTTTATTATTAATTATATACAATTTATTATTAATTATATAAGAATATTATTATTAATTATTTAATAAATTATGTGATTTATATTTAAAAATAATTTATTTTTATTTTTATTTATATAAAATATATACAAACAATTAAAGAATAATTTTTCTATTTTTCTATTTTCATTAATAAAATTTTATTGAATTTTTATTTTATTGTTAATTATATACAATTTATTATTAATTATATAAAAATATTATTATTAATTATTTAATATATTTTATTTTATTATGTTCTATTTGATTTATATATAAATGTAATTTATTTTTATTTTTATTTATATAGAAATATATACAAACAATTAAAGAATAATTTTTAAATATATTTTCTATT